>CM060949.1:102709002-102719002 GCA_030765055.1 Mantis religiosa
CGCCGTGGCCCAAAATTGGCCAAGGAAATGTTGTTCCAATAATTACATGTAAACCGTGGCATCCTGTTGCTACGAAAAAAAATAGACCCAAATAGGGAATGGGCTTCATAATATTCATATAACTGTAATGCTGTAAAATATAGCCCTAGAATAATAGTGGAAATTAAACCTTGAGTTGCTTGATTATAATTATTTTCTATTCTAATACCAGATCGTCCCGAAAACCAGAAACCGTCCTACCGAAAGAGCAAGTGCTTACCAGGAGCATATCATCCTGCCATGCTGCGCCAAGACACCCGCCAACACTTCTACCCTGAAAGAGACCACAGTTGAGAGATGATATGAATTGATAATGGAGATGTAATAGAGGAACAGTAAATTCGGGTATGTAATTTAACCACTCAGCATTTGCCTCGCGAGCCTATTCTTTAATTGGATGCATCACTGATTGTATTTATATAGAGATTATCTCATACTTAATTGTAACATCTTTTATACTGACAGTGAAAATTCTGCAATCCCTTTTTAAAGTCAACGCTTAATTTCCTTCTTTGGGTGTAAGGAGAAAATCCGAAAATAAACGTCGCAAATAATTGCTCTGCCTAGACCCATTAATATGTTTCAACTCGAAAGCACCTTACAGCATAAAAGAAAGTGCTGCTGAAGATGTCTGGTTGGTTAACTAAGGAAGAGAGCAGGACAAAAATGAGATAAATGAGGATAAGGTAAAGACTATTCAGGAATGAATGGCCTAGACTAGACTTACCAAAGTATCTTCTGGAATTCTAACAACCAAGTAAAATTTGCGCTTAGTAATTAATATCTTTTGACCCATTAAACCACTCATTTATCATTGTTATTAACAAAAAGTACTAATTATCTGTACATATCTCTAATCATGCGAACTGTAGCTTAAATTAAGCCTTTGAATAACACTTTGAAGTTTAAATAATAAATACGCAACAATGTCTCTCAAAATTTGTTTAATTGTAATTAAGATGAAATACTAGGCTTACAAAGGATCACGTCATATTTCGTTACTGCTCATCCATTCCATAACCATCAATTACTTCACAAACCCACATTTATTACCGTGAAAATGTAAACATTTTGATCGTATACAAAATCTGTACCTGTTATCTATTTTGCTTAGTATGCCTCGTTCGCAAAATGAACTTGATAAAAGAGCGGCCACAAATTTAAATATTGCAAACAAACAATCGTAAAGCAAAAATGGTGTGGCAAGGTACCGATGCAATGAAAAAGTAAAAAACCCCAGAATATTGGATTCACAGCGGGCAGCTGAAGCTGCAATTTTCATTCTAGTTAGATGTCTGTTCAGCTAGGCGAATATCAACACGGGCAAAGGATTTGACGAATGAATTGTGAGTGTACGAAGAGCGAGAATTGAAGAGATTCACCTACCGCTTCATTTTATTAAGTAGAGTTCATAGTTCAACGACTCCTTCACGAACTGCTTATCATAAGATGATTTAAGCAGCCTATTGGCCGGTCCGCTTAAGAGTCAGTTTTCAAAACTGGAGGAGCTTTTAATCATCACGAACGATACATATCTACATGATGATGATAATAAGGCTGGGTCGTCCAAAATGCCTATCCACAAAAGTCAAAATAAACTACTCAATAGGTTCTGAAAAAAATGATTAACTTGTTTATTATGCTGAGGGTAGGTAAACCAAAGTTTGAGTTTCAGAACATTACTGCTGTCACCAATATTCAAGATTTTCGGCTTACTGCGCTAAGTCAACCTCCTCCAATGTGCACTGAGAAAATTCCTGCCAGTGGAAAAATTATGCTTTGTTTGGCACAGAAATACTAAAACGTACACATCCTCAGTAATGCGGTTAAAGGACTGCATTAATATTGTGCAATATACTGTTCGTATGCTTTCTGAATTTAATCACAAGTCTCTACGGTACGACCGAAGGCTTTGTGAGGCGATGTTTCCGAGCAGATATCCTGCTGGTTGTACCACAACCTTCCACCGAGCTCAGTTGCAAGTGAACACCCATTACTAAATATTGGCATTGTCAAAGTATTCGCCAATATGTTTGGGAAAGCGAATTTTATAATATTAGCATTTTATAATCAATTATAAAATAAAACCATCACTAAAATTGGATCCTGCTGCTATTTATAAGTTGATGTTTTCTTGGGGAGATTATTTTAAATTATAATTTGGAGAATTAATTTAATAGATATAGTTGTATAAAAATTGTACCATTGCAAATTATAAGTTTAAGAGTTATTTATAAGTAGTGATTTTTAATTATAAATGGCGAAGTGATTTAGGAGTAATCGTGAGTAAATTTGACTGCTGCTAATTATAAGTTGAAGTGCTATTTGCTGTAGTAATTTTCTATTACCAATGGCAAAGTATACTTTCATGGGGTTATTTTCTTATTTCACTCAGATCGTGGAAATTTTGGGGCCAGTTTTTAATAACATTCTAGTCCTCATAATTAACACACTGTATGTAACAGTCCTTGCAAAATAATCCACTGAATCTCAATTGCTGATTTGCCACAGATATTTTGTGTGCTTCAATTTATTCTTCAATGCGAGATTATAATTATAGTAACTGCTTGGCTTTTCGTCTTTAATATTAGTAAATAAATATCACCTAAATCATGTAGAAGAAATATATTTAACCAGCAAATGAATTATTTGCTTTAAATTCAACGTAGGTATTCAAAAATCAACAAATGCAATATATGTTTGACTAACTAAATAATGTAACGTAAAAATTACCTCTGTATTGTAATAGATACAAATATCCACTTCAACCTTTTAAATAAATATTTAAATATAAAGGTTATATAAATATAAAGGTTTAACAAGCAACTTTCATATAATATAAAAATTAAATCAGAGCACCACAATGTTTTATATTAAACTAAAGTGTGTTTACAATCATAACAAAACCTCATAACTGCAGATGCGAGTCGCCCAGGTTTACCTGGGCGGCGTGTTTGCTACCCAGCACCTAGCCGCTTAGTGGGGCTTTATCTGGGCAGTATAAAAGAAATGTCTAGTGTCGCAGGCGGTTGTCTTGGGCAGTGCTATATCTAGCCTTAAATGGGCGCTGTCGCCCCATGGGGGTTGTGCGCCCAGTGCTGGCTGCGCTCTTCCGCCTGCCTTGGAGGCATCTGAGCACAGTCCGCTTGACACGCTAGAGGGAAAGGAACTAATGTTAAGGTATGGAACTTACCAAACCAATTTCTGGGCTTGAGGGTACAGAGTCAGGGGAAGGTGGCCCTGCTCAGTTGAGGTTACCCAATGCGTCTTTGGGCGACCGGTAGCTCGGTCTGCGGCGAGGAGCCCTACGGTCGTAACGGCCAAGGGTATTCACCAGGTTATTGGGATGGGAGTCTAGCTTATTGTAGATGGTACGGGTTCTCTTCCGCACCACGTCCACAATATATGGGACTCCGGAGTAGGTGTGCAGGATATGAGATGGGAATCTACGTCCAGTATTGTAAATAATTCGTAGCACCCTGTTCTGGACACGCTGTAGTCTGCGGATAGTGGTCGGAGCCGCTGATCCCCAGACATCGCAGCCGTACAGAATCAGGGGTGGTATAATCGCTCGATACAGGCGTAGTTTGAGGTGTGTTGGCATATTGGATTTCAAGACAGGGTACAACTGCCTGAGTGCTGTATGCCCTTGTCCGGCTTTGACCCGGACATGAGGGGCATAGGTGAGGTAGCGATCCAGGGGATAGGGGTTTAGGTACCTGTACAGGTTGGCCCTTTGGCTTAGGACCAGAGTTACTCCGCCGTCGTCCCTGGACAACGGTGAAGCCCTCATGGTCGGCTTCATCCTCTGACTCTGACTCAGGCAGAGGGGGATAGAAGTGGTTCACAGGAGCTTTGTACATAACTATAACGAGAAGAACAGATATTCTCAAATTCAGTGGTCTTTATATACACTCCTGGAAATGGAAATAAGAACACATTGACGCCGGTGTGTCAGACCCACCATACTTGTTCCGGACACTGCGAGAGTGCTGTACAAGCAATGATCACACGCACGGCACAGCGGATACACCAGGAACCGCGGTGTTGGCCGTCGAATGGCGCTAGCTGCGCAGCATTTGGGCACCGCCGCCATCAGTGTCAGCCAGTTTGCCGTGTCATACAGAGCTCCATCGCAGTCTTTAACACTGGTAGCATGCCGCGACAGCGTGGACGTGAACCGTTTGTGCAGCTGACGGACTTTGAGCGAGGGCGTATAGTGGGCATGTGGGAGGCCGGGTGGACGTACCGCCGAATTGCTCAACACGTGGGGCGTGAGGTCTCCACGGTACATCGATGTTGTCGCCAGTGGTCGGCGGAAGGTGCACGTGCCCGTCGACCTGGGTCCGGACCGCAGCGACGCACGGATGCACGCCAAGACCGTCGGATCCTACGCAGTGCCGTAGGGGACCGCACCGCCACTTCCCAGCAAATTAGGGACACTGTTGCTCCTGGGGTATCGGCGAGGACCATTCGCAACCGTCTCCATGAAGCTGGGCTACGGTCCCGCGCACCGTTAGGCCGTCTTCCGCTCACGCCCCAACATCGTGCAGCCCGCCTCCAGTGGTGTCGCGACAGGCGTGATTGGAGGGACGAATGGAGACGTGTCGTCTTCAGCAATGAGAATCGCTTCTGCCTTGGTGCCAATGATGTTCGTATGGGTGTTTGGCGCCTTGCAGGTGAGCGCCACAATCAGGACTACATACGACCGAGGCACACAGGGCCAACACCCGGCATCATGGTGTGGGGAGCGATCTTCTACACTGGCCGTACACCTCTGGTGATCGTCGAGAGGACACTGAATAGTGCACGGTACATCCAAACCGTCATCGAACCCATCGTTCTACCATTCCTAGACCGGCAAGGGAACTTGCTGTTCCAACAGGACAATGCACGTCCGCATGTATTCCGTGCCACCCAATGTGCTCTAGAAGGTGTAAGTCAACTACCCTGGCCAGCAAGATCTCCGGATCTGTCCCCCATTGAGCATGTTTGGGAATGGATGAAACGTCGTCTCACGCGGTCTGCACGTCCAGCACGAATGCTGGTCCAACTGAGGCGTCAGTTGGAAATGGCATGGCAAGCCGTTCCACAGGACTACATCCAGCATCTCTACGATCGTCTCCATGGGAGAATAGCAACCTGCATTGCTGCGAAAGGTGGATATACACGGTACTAGTGCCGACATTGTGCATGCTCTGTTGCCTGTGTCTATGTGCCTATGGTTCTGTCAGTTTGATCATGTGATGTATCTGACCCCAGGAATGTGTCAATAAAGTTTCCCCTTCCTGGGACAATGAATTCACGGTGTTCTTATTTCAATTTCCAGGAGTGTATATTGGCGTTCGGGAAGAACCCATTTGGCCATCGAAGGGAATATATTTTCTCTATTGGCGCACATATACACGATACACATACACATATAACCCATGCCCGAAGTGGAACTCGAACCAGCAACCCTCTGCGCAACGAAACGCAAGAGATATACGCTCTAACGACCATGGCTACGAGGGCCGGCCTAAATTCAGTGTTTGTAACTTCTTCTTTAAATAATACTGTGTATAATACTCGGTTTTTTATTTCGAGGGTTAAATACATTTTATTTGGGTTTCACAATCTTTTGTTGGTGTTTCATATCTTTATAAATAAAAACTTGCGCGCAAAATGTTGAAAGTATGAGTTTTATACTTGTAGAACTTTTATCTCTTGCTATGGTCGTTATGCAGTTGACAAACAAAAAGAAAATACCCCTTCAGCCACAAGTTGCTAAACTTTGAAAGCATTATCAGAAAATATTTTGTATAGCAAGACAAAAGATGTTTTTAATTATACTGATGTTATTTTTCTTTTATATATTATTTCACTAAGAATAGCAGACGAATTGGAACAATAATGAAGAAACGCACAAAAAGGTATGACACAAATGAGCACTATTAATAAGCACTGAGACACGAAGGGTGTAACAACGCAACATTATCAATAATAAAATCAATGATTTCCAAGCCTACACCTGCCAGGGAAGCCTAAACCAATCTACATGTCACTGATTGCGCTTCTCTTTCGTACACATCACAAGGTCACCAACATATAGTGACTTCTTTTTAATTCTTATTTGCTTCACCGTATTTAATTCCTTTGCAAATTTGCCTGAGACAATAGTTAGCCTTTGACACACGTTGTCATAATGTGCATCCCAGACGGCTAGGAGTGTCACCACACCAATTAAGACATCCTTAGATGGTGTAAACGTTAAAAGTATATAAAATGCTGTGGAATTTCATTGCTCTACAAAGTATATTATCACACACCGTAGCCGTAAAGGCTCTATACGGACAGATACTTTGGGGCAAAAAAAGCTAAATAAAAATTCCAAATACACAAGGCTTAACAGATTCAACAAGGACCTTATACTTGAGCTGTGTGGCGAAAGGACTCGGATTCGAGCTTTAGTTGGTTCACTTCTTGGCGCGTGTGCATGAGCACGGTCGTGTAGACATTGTGAATGACGCTAATTCTAGATCGAATTTCCGCTTTATCCGAATTGATTCTTGCTTACTCTTTTACTACAAAGATATCCTTGCGTTCTTTAATACATATGAATGTACACGGTTATGATATCAACACTTCAGGGAACTTAGACATCCCACAGAACAACAAAACTAATGTTGTGGCACTCTTTTGTTAGTTTAAGTGATACCCCTTGTAGATGTCCAACCTGCACAGCTTCAATAATTCTCTTCTCTCCTCCTTTTCCAGGAATCCAAATCGTACATCAAACTTACATTCATTTAATATCTGTTTCAGATTTCCTCTGGCTCCATGTAGTCGAAAGAACAAAATTGTTTTTTATGTTTTCTTTTTATCATAAAATACGAATTTAGTTCATTGTGGACAGGTAGAGCCAAACTGAAAAATGCAATACCAGAGCCGGGATTTGAATTACGGATCTTCCGACCTCCGTCCGGATGCTCTTAATCATTAAGATACCATGGCCAACATGCCAGCATGACATTAAATGCTTCAGCTGACTCGTGTTTTTTCCAGTAAACCACTAGGAGTTATCATAAACACGTGAGACAACTACCTTAATGACAGCTTACTGTGCTGAAGGTATTTTAAAGCTAGGGCTTTAAGTTTAGGCCACTATTATGTCATTTAATGGAAATTGTTCTTTCACACTAACCGTGTGTAGGCCAAAGTATGTAGAGTCTATGCTGTAGCCGGGATTTGACCACGTATCTTCCGGTGTCCGTCCGACTGCTCTTATCCATTGATCTACCATGGCCAACTTGCCAGAATGTCATTAAATTCTCCAATTGCCTCGTGTCTACCTTTTCATACTTTGACCTACACACGGCTAGTGTGAAAAACTATTAATTTCCATTAGTTTATTGTTTTAACAATCTTATAATTCCAATTTTTACAACGAATCCTTCCCTGTGCATACGATTTTGTCTTCAGAAGTTTTAACAGAAATTAGTATTCTTTGCTTTTTCCTTCTGTTTCAATTTTCTAGTAACAAATTCAGTTCTCGCTACGACGTGCCATTATTTGGAGGGGAAATAACATAGGTATGTGTAAACCAGGAGTATACCAACAAGTACACTAACACATTTAGGAGCACCTTCTCCTATTGTAAAATTTGTAGAAAAACTATTTAATGCCCAGGGACGATTGGCCAGAGAGAATATAATGAACAAGTCATATACTAAAAATGTTACACGGTTATCGAAGTAATCTTGATATTACATAAATAAGATGGTACTTTTAACAGTTTAAGGTAAAAATAAGGTAAATGATTTAATTTAAAAAGACTAGCACCTAAAGTATATTTTTATTTAAACGTTCAATAAAGATGAATTAAAGCAACGCACAATGTTGGTAAAGATGATTACACCGAAGATACGATATTGTGTAAACAAGGCTGGGAAGTCAAGTTATTCAGTCGCTGTTGCAAAGTTATAACTTCAGCATTAACTACGATTAGTATGAGGAAAAAGAGTAAGTTGTTGGGAAGCAGCACATAAAGAAGAAAAAGTATGAAATCTGCAGTTTAATCGTTATATCGTATGGTTCAAATTAGACTTTAATCATTCTCTATTTGAAATAGAATACGAAGTAAAGCTCAGATTTTTTTACTGGAATAAACATTCAGAGAAATACAATCCCTGATACGATAATCTCCTTACCTCCATACTTAGTATGGAATAAGGCAAGTCTGAAGTGGCTATATAATTTAACCAGTTCATTTGGTCCAGTATAAACCTCAGTAAATTCTCAATTTGTTATGGAAAGAACCCTACAAATAACGCTTCTACTGAAATTCAAACAGCA
The DNA here is from genome assembly GCA_030765055.1 of Mantis religiosa. Classification (NCBI taxonomy): domain Eukaryota; kingdom Metazoa; phylum Arthropoda; class Insecta; order Mantodea; family Mantidae; genus Mantis; species Mantis religiosa. The sequence continues at coordinate 102,717,376 of CM060949.1, forward strand.
AAGTTGATACTTAATACAAATACTTTGTACCTTATTTAAATTCAAATTATAGTTATAATTAATAATGAAGGAACTCATAACTCAAATGTGCACAAGTTCTGGTATAGGAAGGCTTAAGTAACAATCAAAAAGTTAAAAATGATAGTACAGCTAGATAATTTCCATTACATACCAGAGATGCTGCACAAAGACAGAACATATTAATGAAGCTGTCCGTACTGTTACAATACTAATTAATTAATAAACAGAACATAGAGCCAGGAGAGTTTTGCAGTGCTATTGGACAAGTTAAACTACTAAATACAAACTGTCTGGTGGTTACCGTCACATGCCAGCCACACTCAGTCATGAATAATATATCTGCATCTCCATCCTGTTACTACAAACAAGAACTAAGCGCTACACAACCGACTCTAGCTTACCAAAACAACATTCAAATATATTTAATTTTTATTGCTTTATACATGCATCCCTGCACTTACATACAAAATAGTTAATAATTACCCCCTCCCCCCAAGAAACACATTAAAGTACGGGCGACGGGGAAAAACAGTTGAATCCTCGTATACGTCATTCACTTGTATGTTTTATGCATATATACGCTAAATTTTTCTGCTGGTATGTAGGTCAATGTACCATTTTCGATTATGGATTTTCTCATAAATACGTCGATAAATGTACCAAATATATTTTATTACTCATTTAGACGTTATCTTTATGCTATGTTAAGCTATATATTCGCATGGTCTCTGCAAACTGTATTCTTGTGTTCTTGTACTCTTGTTTTTTGAACGATTTTTGCGATGTAGAAATTAACAATATGTTCAAAATTCCCTAAGTTTTATCTGATTCTGCTCATGAAGAAATAAATGTAAATAACCTATATTTCCAGTGTATATAAGACAAATGAAACTCTAGAATTTATACAACTATTTCTATAAACCCAAAGCATAAACGATGATATCATTTCTGTGTTTAGTGGATGCAGTCGACTTTGTGTGAGACTGTGTCGGAAAGTCAAAGCAGTGAGGAAAAGGTAGAAAAAATAAACTGTGTAAGGCACCAGCACAATCTTTTTTTTAATCTAATATGAAATATAGTTCGAATAGCAGCATGTACTGTAAAGTAAGCCTGGGTGACTCGGATTGGCGGGCGATTCGGATTAGTTTGTCAAAATCTGCTCCCTAGGGGACAGTAGTGTATTGTTGTATTGGACAGTCCCTTATGGGCGAAGAAGTTAAGAGTGTAATACAATTGCGTTTCTTCAGTTTAAATGAGAAATCGAGTATCTTTTCCAGAAACGAAGAACGCATTTGCTCCATTTCTGGCATTTTGTGATTTTTTAAGTTTGTTTGAGATAGATTTATAAAGAATGTGCATTGGAATTGTTCCAGAAACTTGTACAGTTAGAAAATACAGACTTTCTTACATGCATAATCCTCCTTTTATTGATAGTTACTTAATCATTGCTGCAAACGGGCAAAAATAAATAACAACAGCGGAAGAAGCGGATTAAGGTGCGATTCAATTTCTTTTATGTACATCCTTCAACGTTTAGTCACATTGGTCGATGAACGAAATGGGTGAAATGACGCTCAAGTGTGTCCAGAAAAATGTAGAATGGTAC
>CM060949.1:102724002-102779002 GCA_030765055.1 Mantis religiosa
AGCCAGGTTGGTTTCCATCTTTAATTTTATTAAATATATTAGTACGAGAGGACCAGATATTTAAAATAATTAAAGATAGAAACCAACCTGGCTCACGCCGGTTTAAACTAATATTTAAGTCTTTTTACTTAAATTCTAAATTTAATTTCAATTAATATAAAATATTGCTATAATTATATATAATTATATGTAATTATATATATATCCCTACATTTCTTCTCTGTAATTTAAGAGTTTCTGGGTTACAGTATCTTCGATTTGAGGTACATAATTCTGTTTATTTTAAACGCTTTAATTCACTGAAAAAGCTACACCAGCAAAATTGTGCTATCATTTGGGCTACATAATGTTGAAGGTTGTAATCAAATTAAGTGTTTAATTCTACTAATATTGTTTTCAAAACTGTTCTTAATAATATATTTTTGTTCCACATGTGATTTACCTATAAACAACAGTGGTAAAAGTTGCACTTTTTATTAAGTTCATGTGTCTCTAGTTAGGTGTTTTCCTTAAATATACCAAGTAAATGATCTACCACAAGCCGGGCCCAAATGACCTCACTGTCGACGGGCTCTAAAACACTACACTCACTCACTCACTCACTCACTCACTCACTCACTCACTCACTCACTCACTCACTCACTCACTCACTCACTCACTCACTCCACCAAAAGCTTTTTATATAACCCATTAAGTGCCAGTAAATCTGTATTCATCTCCCTTTAATTAGCTTATTTACATTTTTAGATACGAAAGCTTCACACTTTGTGAAAAGTGGTTTAAACACAGAGAAAAACTGAAGCTAGTTCACCTAGTCTCTTACATCAATAGTGTTTTCTTGGATGATAGTATACAAATGATTGCTCTGCAGTGTCTATATTATTCTATCAGTCTCTAAAACTATGTAATAAGCGAAACATATCACATGTTCGAATGGAAAATCAACCAAAACGAAATGTTGGATCTAAGCAACAAGAAAAATTAATTATGAAACAATAAACTGTGAAATAGGAGTGTCTGATTAAAATGTTATTATTATGTTTATTATATGGCTCTAGAATAATAGAGAACAAATAATATCCAAGAAGCTCGATGCGTCTGAAGAGCCAGAGTGATAGAAGAAATTATACACACTTCTGAATAATATGACATGGAGTAAACATATGAATATAGCAAATAGTCGTCGGAATGGAGAATTGCTAAAGAAGAGTTCAATTTTAATATGGGAATTAGAGGAGAAACACTACAGAATACAACATAAAAGGTAACAGAAGTCGAAATATATTTGAAGTGTTATGTAGTACCCATAGGAGAGAAAAAGATGAGCTGATGACATACTAAAAGCAAGAAAAAGGCAAAGTGAAGTGTGAAATAAATGGGCAGAAGAAAGCATATATGCAGATGAGAATTAAATTACCTATGAAGTGATTAATGAAAGAAAAGATAGTGAAATGAATTATGGTTTTGATTTATGAAAAGGTTATTTTTAGCTTGGTTATTGTTAAGTTTATTTAAACTCAGTGATAAGCTGTCACTTAATTGACTAAAAATGTGATTAATTATAACAATGTTTATTTAAATTTAATCAAATCACATTGAAATTATAAAATTAGAACGTGTTGGTTTCCACCAACAGAACATAAAATTTAAAATATGTTCGATATAGTAATTTGCTGCCAGTTACCAGCAACTTTAGTAATAAATATTAATTATTATTTTACGAAAGAATAGTTTAAATTCAGAAAGAAAATAATACAAATAGGCATATTGATAGGAAAAGTTAGAAGAAGCTGCAAGTATCTCAGGGTTTCTGTAGGAAAGTGGTGATGCATAAGCAGATTAAATAAAATAAGATGTAAATTGTAAGTTATAATTAAGATTAGCTTCATTTGTATTCACACATATATACGCACTATGAAATGCAGTAAGAATTTTTGAGAAACAAATACCAAAAGTTCGACATCATATATCCTGGTGTAACTTCCGGAACCGGGATATGTAATAATAGTTGTTGTTATTACCTCTGCACAACTTCCATTGTAAACTACCCTTTTGCTGTCATAGGTTTCAATATATATTTCTTTGTCGTTTGGTGACATAGAAGTCTAATTTAAGTAAATAATTATGGAAATGAAACACAGAATATCGAATGCCCGCCTCGGTAGCGTAGATGGTAGCATGTCTGCCTCACGTTCAAGAGGTCCCGAATTCGAATCTCGGTCAGGGTGAGTTACCTGGATAAGGCTCTTTCCGGGGTTTTCCCTTATCCTTCAAGACAAATGTTCACGTTGGAGGACGTAAATTACAACAAAAAAAATCAGAATATCGAGTTCGATAACTAACTCCACAAACATTTATCGGCATAATTTACATTTGATGGTGTTTCTTTCGTATACGTTTCTTTATTTTATGATTGTCTAGGATTCCAGCCGAATATTTTCTGTTTCATCGAGCAATCTTTCGACCATCCTAACACAGCGGCCCTCTTCAGGTTGCTGTTGTGTGATAGATTCAGAATACACTTGATGAAGTTCAGTGAAATAAAGTTAACTTCCCACGCCAAAAAAAAAAAAAAACATATATCTTCACATCACATATTATTCTCCTGTTTCTTCTTCTGTACAATCTGCGAGCCTTGGTATATCCCTAGTAAAATAAATTTATATTCATTCCGCATTCTGACTTTGGCAGCGGTTCTGAAAATGTTAACATATCATTAAATGTTAAATATCTATTAAAAGCCCCTTTCAGACAGCTGCAACTTCAACGGGACTACAGTTCAAGCCACTGGCCAAATATTTCAAATGTAAAATATTTCAATGCCAAAACAGTAAAAGTATTCATAAGTACATGAGTCGGAAATCCATTACAAATTATTAAATATTTCCCCTTCTTTAATTAAAATGTTCTACGCTAATTGTTTCAATATTTTTTTTCTTTCTGCTTGTTCTGAAGTAAAAAAGTAATAATTAATTGAATTGAATTACATTGATTTAAGCCGGCTGCTTTATTGCGTTTGGTTTCTTTGTTGTACAAGACAGAAGCTAGAATAAATTTACTTTTAAGTGAACTGACTCACATACATTGCATGTATGGATTTGTAGAAGAGAATGCATCACAGCAAGTGGGCTTTACGTGGTTCCTAGCAGCAGTATGGTTGCAAAGCTTCACTTAGTAGAAGTGCATGCGTAGAAGGGTTTTCATACTCGCAGCGCTTCCTTCCATGATGTTTTAAATCGACTGGACCATTATAGAGTCAAGCGCTAGCGTATTAAATAAATATTTTAATATGATTGATGGATTGCCAAATTGTGATGATATGTGAAGAAGTTTTATGAATTCGTAATTTGGGTTCGTTAAATTTGTTTTAAAGTTAATTTAAAAGCTAAATTCCCAGCCGTGACATGATGATTGTTCTTCCAAGACGTAGTGTCGGACAGATGTCTTTCTTCCCCTCTAGAAATGATTTACAGAATGAAATGACTTAAATTTTTAATATGTTTGTTTTTAATTCCTGTATAATTTGATATTAAAATTATAACACAAATAAGCTGATAAACTTCCAAGTGTATTCACTTTTTAAGCGTCCTTTTTCTATAAATGACCAAGCTAGCACTTTTTACGTTTTTACCACGCGAAGGTCAAGCTTGAAGTTCGCGCGTCTTTGCAGGAAAATTATTGATTTTCTTTTCCATAGTAACCAAGTGTTGCTTTATAACTACGTCATTCGTAGCAACCTATACAAAGTCTTATTTATTTTAACAATTTCACTTTTTAAACTAAATTTAAACATTATTATACTTCGAATATTCTTTAAATAATTTTAAACTTTAAATAATATCATAAAATAAATTAACAATATTGATTTTCTCTTTCGATGTTAAATTCAAAACAACTGTTAGTGTGCGTGAAAGAAAATGCCATTTAGTACTACAAAAGACAGTCTCTTATTTCAGCTAATGTGTCTATTACTTTAAGTGTGAGAATTACAAAAATTACAATATCATGAAGAGTGTTTGGGCCAAAATAACAGAACTATGACAAAACAGATAATAAAGTTAGCATATTTAATAAAACTAGCAATCGTTTACAAAACTACTCTACATGGTATATTCACAAACATATGAGCACGAATTCAGCAACGCTTTAGAGAGAGTGGCTCAATTGAGAGGAAGTATTTCAAATGTAGGAGACCAAGGTACGAAGCACTGACCATGAAGTACGAGTCTTTCGTGATATTGAAGCGAAACTGTCAAATAGTCAAGATGCATTTCAATACGCGAAAGCGTTAGCCACATGACTATCTGGAAAGTGTTCATCAAAATCTTCTGTATTCTATCAAAGGTTAAATGTACTGAACTGAGTTAAAAAGAACTCCCTTCGTATAGTCCAGGACTGTGTTAGGTTCACAATGTACACTGATGTGACTTGAGTTTACTCTAATTCAGTTTTCATAATACTCATATCTGGGACCTCATGAAACGCGACAAGACAGGCATCAACAGAGGAACTAAATGTTTGGGAGGAAATCATTCTAGTAACTTATTGGTTACTATTTCTTTCCTCCGAGAGAGAATGCCGAGACGTATGTACAGTTTCTTGGAAATGTTTTGTAACACGTAACATCTGGACCTCCTCCAACGAACACAGCTCCTTTCAGTCGGATAGTGCTTAATTTGTTTAATTATAGATTTGTGCCTATAAGGATTGGTCGATAGGGATTCATCTCGAATAAATTTAATGGATTTGTTCGTCTGACGAAATTAAAAGTTGCTGGTTTATGCGACTTTTGTGAAGGATGCTGGACACTAAGAGAGCGTCTTTTCGCTAGATTTGATGAAATAAGAAACACTCAAGGAATTTGCAACAGAGCATGCGATGCATGGAATTCGGGCTTGGGCATGCACTGAAGCAAGGAAAAGTCTCTTTGTCCAACATTTTAATCTTCAAGTTTTCTATTAACTCAACAATATATGCATTTTAAATCCATTTCCATATGGATTTTCCCCCAAAACATTTGAATCCGATAAAATTACACCTTGTATAGACAAAGTGTTCAGAGGAAAAAAAAGTCCCATACATGCTTTGTTACCAACTTAAATTAACTTTATCCATATTAACACTTAAAACGCAATTATACAGCTTGAAAACTGTGACGAAAACTGACTGAAATATGTGTAAGAGGATCTCAACTGTCCGAGAATTATTTAATAAATAATTTAATGGGTTAATAGTTAAATATGCAACTAAATAGGAACGTTTACTTTCTACAAGCATAAAAGTATCATGTGTGTTGCATGTTTCACTAAAATTATCTCTTTGAAGCTCAATTGATCAGCAAAACTATAATCTTTATTCATTCTACATAGTTCTAAATGCTTCGAGACAGCTCATTTAATCTTCACGAATGAAATACTACCATTCTCTTTTTTTTCATCATTCCCCTCTTTATTTCTTGGAACTTGCTTCATCCGGTGAGTGTGTGCTTCAATCAAATGCAGACATTTATTTTTAGATATTCCCTTCTTGTGCCTTTGCTCATAACGATCCTTCGTGCACTCGTGAGTCCCTTAATTGTTCTTATTTCATTTAATTGGCAAATGACACGCACTCCTCTTAACTCTAAAGGATCGAATATCAGATAAAGTTTGATCTTACAACACACATTGTATCTAACTAGGAATAGATTTACACAGAAACGTTCACCAAGATTCTTGGGCAGGTTTAACGGATCAACCTATGAGAATTGTCTAAATTCATGAAAATATGAATTTTAGGATAGTTACACTGAATAAATATTGGTTCTTGTAGATATATAAAAGGTAACTTCCGTTTTAAACTTTCAGCTTGCTTTAAACGCTTGTCACGGTATACCATAAATTTGGCAGTTTAAAAGTAAAAGTAATACAAGTACTTAAAGTAATTTTTCTCATCGTACATTTTTTTCAATGCATGCAAATATTCAAAATTCTCCTTGTAGTTCTACTTTACACCAATCTATTTTACATTTGGGAAGTAAATCCTTGATGTTATAATATTTTAAATATGGTATTTATAAGGATAAGTTGTTTATGTGCATATTTTAACACAATTATTACAAGCTGTAAAAAATAATTTTAAAAATGAACGAATTACAATGACAGTTCTCGAATAGGAATCCAATGTGTGAACTTTTATGAAGCGGTATATATAAGCAGCATATGATATTAAATAAAGCATTTTGGTTGAAAAACAGGAGTTATGAAATTGTCGCAATTTAATCCCATTAAAATGTGTTCCCTACGTTTTCGCTCAGAGAGCTAGTCGCTAACAAGATGAATCCCAGGCGCGCACGTATATTTGCAGATAATTTTTCACATAAGCCAATATTAATGTCCTTCTTAAAATTCGAAATTCTACTCCAAATTATTTTATACACCTATAACAGCTGTCAAAAATTTCATATATATGGTGTGTGTACCCATATATACACATGTATAATGTCAATGATAGTCACAATATCTCGAACATTTCCAACAAAACATAACTATCGATCTGGGACCTCACAATAGCTGCTTCATATAATATTCTTTGATATTCTTACATGGATCATAACACTCTCAAATGCTTTATTTCTTTGTTTTGAGTTTGTGCTTTCTTATTTTGTAAATGTTGATTTCTGAGAATCAACAAGGTTAAATTGATGATATTTAAACTGCTATTATTTTTGCTCAATAAGATTTGCTCTATAAATACCGAGGAGGTACCCGGATATGACTATGTGGAAGTCATTCCGCTATATTAACAAGAAACTATCATAACAAAATGCAATATTTGTAGTTTACTGCAAAACTTTTGTATGGTATTTTCTCGGTATTATAGGCTTTATTAGTTTCTCGACTCTTCTAAGTGTTGGTCAAGGGCAGCCTAAGCTATTGTAGAGATAAACCGTCAAACCCGGGGCAATGCCAGATAATAATTAATGGCATAATGTTATCTGTATAAATTCTATAGTATACCATATAACTAAAATGTTAATATTTTAAGGTCTCTGGGGTATCATTAAAAAAGCTAAAAAATGAATACATGTCATTGCTATAAATTCACCATTCAATGAGTTGTAAACAAATGTAGATTGGTTATTGTATTTCTCCAAATAATAGCACTGGACAACAATGAAAATGTTTCGAGGTTAAAAATAGTGAATTTACGTGTATTTCCATCTGCTGAATTAAAAAATAACCATAAAAATGATAGATTAGCTCTTGTTTTGAAAATACAGTTACATTTCATTTTTAGGGTGAAGATTTTAAATTTGGTTTAATTATTTTGTGAGTTGGCACACCTGTCATATAACAAAACTCAATCAGAAATTTTGGAAATTAAGCGATGCAAAAGTTAAGGAAGAGATTTTTGTCGGACCACAAATAAGAGAACTTGTAAAGGATCCTGCATTTGACCAAATTTTGGAGGGGGACGAAAAGGAAGCTTGGAAAGCCTTCAAGGGCGTTGTTCATGGATTTTTAGGCAACAAAACAGATGACAACTACAAGCATTTTTTGACAGTGCTCCTGCAAAAATATTGTAACCTTGAATGCAACATCTCCCTTAAGATCCATTTTCTCCACTCCCACCTAGACTTTTTCTCTCCTAGTTGTGGAGCTGTTAGTGATGAACATGGGGAGAGATTCCATCAGGATATTTCTGTTATGGAACAAAGATATCAGGGCCGTTGGAATGAAGTAATGCTTGCGGATTACTCTTGGTCTTTGTATAGGGATTCTGCGAAACTCCATCACAAGAGGCAAGCTAAAAGACGACGAAGTCAATAGGCCACCACATGATTCTCTTCGGACACGACTATCTGCGAAGTATTTTTCCAGCAATTTAGAACTCTTAGCATGTAATTACCAATTAAAAAAATCAAATGCATTTTCATTGTTGTTAGCATCTATGTAATTAAAATGTATCCTTTTCTCTCAATCCGGTAATATGTAATACTTCCACCTTGTTATATCATGGAAACTAGAGCTAATAAAAATTGTTCATTGTCATATTTGTTTTTCTCAATCCAAAATTAGTAGGAATTGCCTCATGAAATGCTCAAAACATTCAAAAATTGTTTTTTGTTGCTCAGTGTAATTATAAAAACAATAAGTTAATGCTTTCTTATAGTTGTAAAAAGAGACTTAAGCAACACCCTACTTCACCCTGCAATTTTCTCCTATGGTATTTATTTTTGTTCAACAACGCTTTTGCATTGTGTTTTATTGGTAATTTTATTTTTATACTTGTTTATTCTTGTTCTTTAGTGTTCCTAAGACTTTTAATCAATATTTTCAACTATCTTAAGTAACAGCCGTTAAATATATCTTAAGAAATGCAAGGCTAATGGGCCATCAAACATTGGACATCTATGATCACGAACGCTCGGAACCGCACGAAACATGTTTCAAATAATAAGCGATGATTAAAACAACGGCTTTTTGTGCCACGCAAAACTCTGCACTTTATTGCGCCATTAGATGGTGGCATGTTGTAGCTGCACTAACCGGTGCTCGCATTGCCTGAGTTGTGTAGCTGCACTACTACACTCCCACGAGGCTTACCGTGTAAACTGTGTACAGTGATATTATGAAGGTAATTAATTCTAATATTTGTCCAAATATTAAGGACAAAGTTGCGTCAGGCTGAATATGCAAAAGATACCGGAGTTGAGGATATATTATATCACATAATAATTTACAAATATAATAAGTAAGGTTGAAAGCGAAATACTTGATTTTTAGGACAGGAGAAACTCGAACCTGGAAGTTGTTGTTCAAGCAACCACGACATCTTCGGAGCTACAGGAAAAGTCAAGTCAAAGTGAATAAGAACTTTCTGCACACAAAACGTCGAGACTCAGCGTATTAGAACATAGCGATGACAGAATACTAGAAAACACGAATGAAAACTGTCATAATCGTTACTTAAATGCCAGTAGCAAACTAATTCGGCGCCACAGGTGCATTAAGAGTACAAAAAATTCTAGATTAATTCTCAATTGTGTGTCTTAAGACGACGAGCAGGAGCTTGTTTCAAAGGAAACAGATTGGTGTAATTACAAACTAAAAAAAGAGTAAGTAATATGGCACTTTGATAGTGCAAGACAGTATGGATCTGCTGTTCACTATCAGCATCTGAATATGCAGCCACTAGAAGCGACTAAATTGATTGATTTGGGCAATTTCAAAGCTTCGATTTCCTTTATCGATCATCTTAAGGCTGAATATATAATTTCATTCAGGCATATAGCAATTTGTTAAGTTAAAAAGTTAACCACTGGCGCGACAGCCTTTAGAGGGCCAAGGCCTACCAACCCGACTGCCGGCCTCACGCCCACTTATGCACGGCAGAGGTGGACGATCATCCAACCGATACGGGGAGGAGATGTGGTCAGCATCTCGGCATCCCCCAGCCGGAATTGTTGGTTTCCGTAACCAGGGCCACTTACCTAGCGTAAGCTCCTCACGATGCTGAGTGGGCACCGGTCCTATACCCGGGACCTAAAATCCCCATCACATGGGTGGGATCGAACCCGGGCCGCTTTCCATGGCCAGGGACCAAGACATGCTGCCTTAGCCCGCTACGCCCCGGCGTAGGACATAACAATTTGTACCGGTCCAAAATGAATTTCACTACAAACTGAAACTGAATCCAAATATACTAAGTCGAAAGAGCTAAAACTTGTTTACTGCAACAGATATTTATAATTCAATCCTGAGCTGCACCTGCGGACATTCCTCTTCAGTTCACAGTTCTCCGGGATGAGGAGCCAGAGTCGTTTATCTACACTCGTTATCCGTTTGTTTATTCCTGTTTACCATGCCGCTAACCACGAGTGGTTATGTGCGGTATTGAGTCTGTCTACTATAGGTTAGTTATAGATCCCACACAGTGCTCTAAATTATTTGATTGCCATGCGGAGAACAGAAAATGTTTACATCCAGAATTCCTGCCACTAGTATTTGTCTCTCTCCTTCCCCACTCTCTCAGTGTGTCTCCCTCCTATTATTCCTTCCTCTCTCTCATAGCTGTCTCTTGGCCGTATTTCTCCTCTTCTCCCACTTTACTTTTCACCTTCCTTCACTCTCCCCTTCTTTCTATCGCATTAAGTTTATTAAATATACAATTTATATAAATAAAACATTTTAATTCCCAGTTGTCATTTTGTTTACAAATTTTTAAGATGTATCACTTCCAGCACCGTACTTCTGTAACATTAAAGCAACTACGACGTGCCTCATTTGCCAATCGATGATAGCAATAGAGTGAGAAGACCTCTCTCCTCATATGTATTGATATTACCCATGCTTGAGGCCGCGCCGCGGCTGAGTGGTTAGACCGCTCGACTCTCACCAAGACAGCCGGTTCGATTCCAACCACAAACTGAGATTTGTGGTGGACAACACGGAGCTGGGGCGAGTTTTCGCCGGGACCTCCGGTTTCCCCGCCATCTCATCCCACCACTGCTACATCTTCTCATGTAACATCAGTGTCACCACCTGCGTTGCCCCATTTAGTAAAAGAGGTCGTTAAACACTACACACATTTCCCATGCTTATAAATTAAAAATGTATTTATTCAATCCATAAAGGAACGTCCTATTCGCGCTAGATTCGTGCGGCTGAAAAGACTCCTATAGCTAAGGGAATGTTACTGGAAAATAGTGCGTATTCAAATCTAAAATGTCGAAACATACAATAATACATAAATTATATATAAATGGAGCATTAATTAGTTTAGCAGTAATAATATAAAAGGCATATCTGCCTGAGGGTATGAAAATGAAACAAGGTTTAAATGAATGAAACCATCATCAACATTCATTGACGGTGGATATACTTCGGCATTTCCAGAATGCAAGTGAACAGAGCAAAACAGAATGGATGGGAGCCAATAGAAATTAGTAATCTCTGCACTCCATCTATCCACTTTCAACTCACAAAGTATGCAGTAGTATTTAGTAAGTTTCAGTAACACTCCACATATGATCTGGTGCCTTCCAGTTTAAGTTTTCTTCTATCCCAATACATTTGTTCGGTTGTTTACAAGTAGGAGATAACTGATGAAACAAAACACTTTCTGAAACCTTCTGCTACTTCAAGTCTAAATAATGAATAAACTCTCACAGAAGCTATTAAGTAATTATGACATAAGAAAAGAGCAGTTTGGTATTTTATTATATTTATCTACTATTAGTGGGATACCGAACGGGATGATACAAGCGGTTTCGTCTGTTGCCCGCATTAGGGAGGCCCGGGTTCGATTTCCATGGCCAACCTACCTGATTGATGAGCTTTTTTCGAGAATTTTTCCGGGTCGCCAGGTAAATGCTGGGTAGATTAATTAAATCCCCAGAATTTACTGTCCATCCATTTCATCTCCATTATCATTTCACATCATCTCTCATCTGATAGTCTCTTTCAGGGTAGAAGTGTCGGCGGGTGTCTCGGCGGTGCATGGCAGGATGATATGCTCCGAGTAAACCAGTTCCTCCTCCGGTTGCTGGGACCGCTTCCGAACAACAGTAGCGGGGATGTCCGGGAGAGGTTTCCATCTAAATCAAGCTTAGGGAACCTTCCCTCTGCACTGTCGTAGCTTCTTGTAACGGCTACCCTCTGTCTCCTCTCGCCCCATCCTTCCGCGCGGGTATGCCCCACTTGGCGGCATAGGTACAATAGACCAAGACTGTAAATAATCATTTCTTTCACACTAGCCGTGTGTAGGCTAAGGTTTGAATGAGTAGAGCCAGATTGAAAAATTCAATGCCATAGCCGAGATTTGAACCAGGGATCTAACGGTTGCTTTAAACCACTGAGCTACTATGGCCAACATGCCAACTTGACATTAAATTCTCCAACTGGCTCGTGTGTTTTCCGGTAGACCACTAGGGGTTCCTATATACAATGAGACACGCACCATTTAGTGGCGACCTACTAAGCTGTAAGTACTTACGTCCCAGGTTTCATAGTTAAATCACTATGTTTTTTTAGGTAAATTGATGGAAATAATCATTTCTTTCGCACTAGCCGTGTGTAGGCTAAGGTTTGAATGAGTAAAGCCAGACTTAAAAATGTAATGCCATAGCGTGGAAGCCTGTGACTTAAGTACTTACAGAATAGTAAGTCGCCACAAAAAGGAGCGTGTCTCATAGCATATGAGAACCCTTAGTGGTTTACCGGGAAACACTGGGGGAGTTGGAGAATTTAATGTCATGTCGGCATGTTGGCCATAGTAGCTCAGTTGATTAGAGCAACCGCACGGAGAGCGGGAGATCCGTGGTTCAAATCCCGGTTATGGCATAGAATTTTTCAGTCCGTCTCTACTCATTCGGATCAAGACTGGTCGCAGTGTCGAATCCACTCCGTAGTGATCCTAATCCTAATTAGTGGGATGATGTAAGCTGTTATCAATTCTCACACCGGGGATATATCAATAAAATGCTTCTGTAATATTTTGGCCAACTTGAAATGAATGATCATACGATTAACTGAATCAGTTCACCAAAGATGAATATGAATTATTTTAGGCAAAAGTGCCATATGAGGGGGAAAATATGTTATCTACTTCCCAGCTCGTTTCGCCGGTCGCCCAAGAAGCTTTTATTCTATCAGCACAAGGAATATATAAGAGGGAAAGGGATAAGGGGAGAGAAAAACAGTTCCAAAGCAGGAGATACAGGTAATAATCCCCGCAATGAACCCAAAGCCCTGGAATCAGCTAATTCTTAATAAGTAGTTATATACCTAGATCAACAAATGTTTTTACCCGCCTTGGTAGCGTGGTGGCAGCGTGTCTGCCTCACGTTCAGGAGGTCCCGAGTTCGAAACTCGGTCAGGGTGAGTTACCTGGATAAGGTTTACCCGGGGTTTTCCCTTATCCTGAAAGACGAATGTCGGGTAACTCTAAGCTCTATGGACCCCGGGCTAATTTGAGCATCATTTCAACCCGTTCCATTCATTGTCCGATATGACTTAACGTTGGAGGACGTAAATTCCCCTCCCCCCCCCCCCAAAAAAAAATTAACAAATTTGGTCTCTATATTAACTATTAAGCTTAATTTTCTTTGAATGATTACATAGGTATGTCCTCTAAATTTGAATTATGGACCCTAAACATTTAACCTGGCTGTATAGACAATCCTAAACTGTAAAACTTGAACGGGGATAAAGGCTCGAGACAGAACAAAGAATATTTGTGTAAATGATTTATATGCAGGGAAGGAGGAACAGATGAAGCAGGCTGATTTTTGGAATGAATGTCTTGCTGTGCACTCAACTATAATTGATTAATAATGTTGTTCCTCATTTTCCTCGCTAACCTCCCGCATTACTGAGAAGCGAAGAACTACCCTAGAAATCACAGAAAGATAGAAAGCGAAAGCAGGAATTTCAGTGATAAAAAAGCTCGCTCGACCTGATGGTCGCGGACACGATAAGTAACAATCGACTGTCACATTATTGATGTTGCAAGCCCAAATGTCGAATTTCGTTCCACCCTGTAGTGCACAAAACACAGCGCATTAGCACTTGAGGAAATGAGGTAAGCAATTGTTTAAAGAAGAATGTGTAGACTGGAGTGCATGCTGGTAGCTCGCCTAATTAAAAAGCCGTACCTTCGTTGAATGTTTTCTTCCTTAATGACGAAGTGCGTCATCGCCTACTGACTCTTAAGAAGAACATTTGGTACCCATTTTGCCACTTGACTTTACTCACCCTCAATAACCCCCTGAATGAAGTCAAAACAAAGATTAACGCTGAGCGCGAGAAACTCCGCTGAGGCTAGAATGGATGTCAGAGGTATAATAATAGCGTGCGTAATACGTGTTCCAAGCTCGTTATTTTCACCAAATTTGGTAGGACTATTAAATAAATTAGAAGTGCAGCGCTTCAGGATCACTCCATCAGCCAATTGCAAAATTCTGGTAGCGGTGTGAACTTTCCCTATTTGCCATGAATTGTAAAGCGATAGCGATTCATTATCTCATCCACTATTTCTGAATATACTTTTTCAATCAGCAGATATTACAATGAATGTCTCTAATAAAATCGGGTTTAAAATTTTGCTGGATATCTAAAGAAAGCGTCAGCAGTACGTATCCCTCGTGGAACATTATTTTTCATGTCAGTATGTGTATTGAGCACAAGGATTAGCGAGTGTTTTAAGTATGGATTCTTGAGCAGTAGGTCGGCAGTTCAAATCTCTACAGAACCGACCACCTTGTTGAGTTTTTCTTTCCCAGGATTTTCTCAGTCATAAGTGGCAAATGCTGGCGAGCTACCCAACATTTAGGACGGGAACGTTTCCTTCTGAGTTATCCTATCCCAATATTCATTTCATTCCAGTATCAACAGTACCCATCATCTGAGGTACCATGCGCAGCGGAAACGCACAAGAAAATATCACTACTAATACAAGCCGTCACTTAGCAGTATAAATTTGAAGCATTCCCTTAAACCAAAATAGTGACTTTCCCTCCACCAGCTGTTCGAGTTTTGTGTATAATTAAAACAAGAAGCATTCTGGCCTTATCACTTCTCCCTATGGCTTAAGAAAGGAACACAAATAAGCAATGGATGATTTCAAGTTTGAACCCCAATGAAACTTTATTAGTGAATCGATCTTGTAGACAGAGGACTGACAGGAAATGAGCCACTTGCATTACTAAATGCATAATAGCACCGCTATACGAGCCAAACATTTGTTTTGAAATAGGCTTATAAAGAAGCCTAAAATTATTGTAAGGCGGAATTATTGTCGCGAACAGAACAATATATGTACCCATTTGTAAATTTCAACAATTACTTTGGTGAAAAATATATTGGCGTTATATTAACAATATTATTATTGTTATTATTGTTATTATTATTATTGTTATTATTGTTATTATTGTTATTATTGTTATTATTGTTATTATTGTTATTATTGTTATTATTGTTATTATTGTTATTGTTATTGTTATTGTTATTGTTATTGTTATTGTTATTGTTATTGTTATTGTTATTGTTATTGTTATTGTTATTGTTATTATTATTGTTATTATTATTGTTATTATTATTATTATTATTATTATTATTATTATTATTATTATTATTATTATTATTATTATTATTATTATTATTATTATTATTATTATTATTATTATTATTATTATTATTATTATTATTATTATTATTATTATCATTAATATCATTATCATTAATATCATTATCATTAATATCATTATTATTATCATTATTATTGTCATTATTATTAAACTTAAGTGTACTGAACTAATAAGAACGAGATCATTGGCAGAGTTATCTTTCACCCATCTCTTGGAATGATGTACATCCACAACTTGGTAATGAAAGGACTAGATTCCAAGAGTATAGAAAGAGGAGGTAGAAATGCTGCATTTCGAGAGGGCGGAAGTACACATTTCCACATCGACATACATAAATCTCCAATAATCCTCATATAGGCCCCTGATCCATATGTACACTTATCGTGGGATGGCGCTGGTATATGCTCAGCCTCTGATTGACGATCTACATTTGTCAAATTACAAATATACTACAATCAGGAAAGTTATTGCATATATTGCTTAAGTTTTTCATCTAAGGAGATACACTGCTAAAGCCAACTTAATCAGAAAGTATACTTAAACAGTTGGCTTCAAGTTAACACTCAAACCATTTTCATTAAAAGTGGACAATAATGGCCAAGGGTCACTGATAGGCAAATGATACTGTTTTGAGTGGTGTGTACAATGCCAAGAGGGGCTAGGAATTGAAAACGCACCATAATCTATTTGTATGCTAAGTACCCCAAAACTCACCAGTTAGAACACCACAATGTTTCAGATAATCTATCTTGTGACATCTTCAGTGGCCTGAATGAGTACGTTAGCGAGTATGGTTTGTCATATTAATAGTTAACTCCAATTACAAGTAAAGAAATATTTTGTATTCCCTGGTGGTGACGATTCAAAGGCGTATACTTTAAGTATACTTTATATTAAGTTTAATGCAGTCATTCATAAAGACTCAAATAGCAACATGTATTTTATTGCTTGAGAATAATACCTATAATTATAAAAATTTATGGATGGTGATACTGAGTAATTAATTGCTGTAGCGTTTGTAAAAGAAAATCTTGTGCAGAGTTAGCACTTGGATCACCTAAATTATCAGAACCGCTTTAAGTGACAATTCAAATACGTACAAAGACATGTTAATGATGAGCGCCTGTATGTGCAGGACACGGAGGAAAATGCTTCCCAAAGTCCATTTTATTTCAAGACTCCATAAAACATTTAATGGGTTGTCCTATAAGTTTTGGTGATTTTTAACATGTCTCCTACAGGTGACATTACTTAAGGTCGTTGTGTGCTGCGCCTGTACATGCCAATTTGTCCTTAAGAGGAACTGAACTCACGAGTTGTTTTCTGCTTGATAGCTAACCTATGCTATCAGTCTTTAAAATACTGAAAATAGGACCGATGAGGTTAAGTAAAATTTGCATGCAGAATAAATGTTAAGGCATTACATTTTGTTATTCGTTAGAGAATTATGTGCTCTACAAAACAGTGTGTTTAGTTATTGTACTCTTCTATTATATTATTGGTTATTTTCAAATCAATAAAATAGATTGTCAAGTCGGCAACAAAGAGCTATTGGGGGTTTTAATCGAGTTAGCAAAGAGCTGCTCGCGAGCATTCCTCTTCTTTAAAAAAATGGCCAGCCCCTTAGAAGAAAGAAATTCTGTAATGAACAGGAATGAAACATTTTGTTTCCTTTGCCGACACAATATCTCCAACGTGTGAGAGTATCAAAAACTTTTCGTGAAATTCTGTAAAACAAAACAGATGCAATATTTTATACAAGTACACGGTTTTTCGAACTCCACATGTTGACTTGTTAACTATGGTGCCAATTACTTTTCAATATTTGAAAAAAAAATGTGTGAGCAAATGGAGATTATATCTATTTTTTAAGTTTAAACTTTCATATAGTAGCAAATCTTGTCACAAAACGGTGTTTCATTTCGCCAAAATCTGGTACATTTTTAATTTAATTGAAGATAAAGTTGGTACCATAAAATTTCCCACTTAGGCTTTGTAGACTTGTACAAGAAGAAGTAAGTGAATTACACATATTTATATTTATGTTGCTTGTTTGATTTTGAGAAGTATTTCTAAACGCGATTAGCTTTTCGTCCCAAATGAACTCATTCACAAGTTTTTGTTTTTCAATTACGTTCATAAAACCTATACAGAAAATGGTAGTTCTGTTCCACTTAAAGCAACATTTTTATGAATGAATAAAAGCGAATGTTTCCTAAGCTTCTAAACCATCAATCCATATAGCCACTGGTAGTAATAAAAATTCAAGATGAGATATTTTTTCAAATTTTGAAAGTGCAAATTACCAGGAGAAAACAATTAAGAAGAAAGGCAGGATACGTTATGAAATATGCATACATCATTCGTAAATATTAGGAGTATAGCAGAACAAAAATAGCCGACTACATTTTCCTCTCACCTAATATGTCTGTACAGCAATTTAATGCACGCTTACTAAAACGCATGTACATTCCTAATTCTGAAGAAGGGAGAAGAAGATTTTGTACCTATTATTTTCATGGTTACCGCGTGCCATGCGCACTATCAAAATATTTTAGCGTTGTTTCAGAGCGCTTTTGAATGAAAACATGCTATTGTTTGTAGGCTGCACCAATGGGTGTTGCTTGTTGATTAACTACGATATTACTACCAGTGATCTAGTAGCAGTTCAAGTTTAACTTTGTTCACACTAGATTTACTGCTCAGAAATTCCTATGACTGTA
Source organism: Mantis religiosa (assembly GCA_030765055.1). Classification (NCBI taxonomy): domain Eukaryota; kingdom Metazoa; phylum Arthropoda; class Insecta; order Mantodea; family Mantidae; genus Mantis; species Mantis religiosa. The sequence goes on from CM060949.1 coordinate 102,741,856, forward strand.
AATCGAGGTCGTTATAAGTAATAGTATAATTTAGAAGTGCTGTGTTTCCCGCCTTGGTAGCGTAGATGGTAGCGGGTTTTCCCTTATCCTGATAGACGAATGTCGGGTAACTTAAAGCTCCATGGACCCCGGACTCATTTGAGCATCACTTCACCCATTTCATTCATCGTCCGATATGAGTTAACGTTGGAGGACGTAAATTACAAAGAAAGTGCTGTGTTTCCTGGAAAGTAGCGCTTAAGTAATCCTAGATACACATCTTTTGTCATAACAATGAAAACAATAAATTACAGAAAGTCACATAGGTTCAGTGACGATGAATTTATAAAGAAATCAATGGTCGGAGAGCCGAGGTACGTAAGTCTTACTTACCAAACACTAATACTTGGGTTAGGGAATAGTAGGAGAAGCCATTAGTTAACCGGAACTGGAATATCAAACTAGTTTATCGGAATTTATATAAATAGATATTGTACACTGTATATAGCTCATTAGGTATAACACAGAGGGAGCCGCCGCCTCTATAGCGTAGGTGGTAGTCACGTTCAACAGGTACCGAGTTCGAATCTCGGTCAGGACGAGTTATGTCTATAAGATTTTTTCCGGTGTTTTCCCTTATTCTGAAAGAGTTCTAAATTATATGGTCCCTGGACTCATTTGAGCATCATTTAACCCACTTCATTCATCGTCCAAAATGACTTCACATTGGAGAGCGTAAAGAAAAATAAAAGAAAAAGGGGTAGATAAACCGATTCTTCAACGTTTGGCATTAAGCATTTAATGAAGTTCTAGATAGCCATTATAAATAAATATCCCATGGCGTAACAGGGTAAAATGGAACTGAGCCTACCAAACCGATTGCCGGCCTCACGCCTACATACGCAAGGCAGAGTTGGGCGATGTCAGTATCGGGGAGGAGATGTCAGATCTCGGCTTTCTAGACCAGGGTTAGCTAAGCTCAATTTTCTCAGTATACTAAGTGGGCACCGAACCTATACCCCCCAGGTGTGGGATCGATCCCGAACCCGTTTCGTTGCAGGGAACCAAAGAACAACGCTTTAGCCCATTATGCCATGGCGCAGGACAGATCCCCATTAATCGAAGGGAAATTTCTATACTATGGTTTAAAGTAAAGAAAAAGAAAAAAGAAAAGAATAAAGGCTAGCCTCCAGTATCTCTATAAAGGTAATTATTTGTGTTTCTATGCTGAGGAATGCAGTGCTTTGGGATGTTGCTCCAATCTCCCTATAACTGCGGGAGGACCATAAAACACCAGCAAAAGAGTGTTTGTAAAAGTGTATGTCAGTAGGTTTTTATACCTTAACATGCATGTTCCACATCTAATATTGTATCTAATACTTCGACACGATGGAATTTATACCACAACACGAAGCCCTTAATCCAGTCAAAGATTGCTTTGACATTCAGGATTGCTTCTGAGGCAATATTAATTAATTCTGTATACTCTAGAGAGACCGTGCTGCTATTTGGAAATCCTGAGATATTAATAATCCTTACTTGCGCATTAATGTTTCAATTCATTTTGGTACCAGTCCACCACAGTGATAGATTGTAATAATAGCTTTAAGGCTTTCTTCACATGGAAGCTGCAGCACACGAATTGTCTGTGTATAGAAACATCTCGTGCGTCAAAAATGTTTCAAAAAGAGTGATACAGGCGACCCGATGCTAATGCAAGAGAAATACAAAACTGTCAACAAGCTCTTCAACTTCCGCAGTCAACGGAAATCATTGTCATCTGTAATATGTCAATATTTTACCTTCTCCAATGCTCATGTCAGTTTGTATGTATATCAGTTTCGCTGAGAATATATGTTTTGCGTTTTCGAAAAAAAAAGATACTTCTATAACAATAGTAGGGAATCTCTGCGAACAGCAGATAATACAACAAAGAAGAAGCCGATAAGCCCGAAACTTATCATTTAAACTTCATACATTTAAAAATGCAAGCGACCTCATGTGTATCGGGAGACGATGTAGCCTCTGAGGATGATCGTCTGGTGTGGGGTTGAGGAAGGCTGATACTAGACGCTAAGAAAAATATTTAAATCTGTATTTCGTAAATGCATCATCATTTAAGTACAACACACTCGAATTGAACTAATGATTTGAGGTAATCATTCAATAGATTATTAACAATCTTGTTCGCAGATGATCAAGTATTTCTGGTAGAAACGGAAGATACGCTTCAAAATAATTGAATATTTTATAACAAAATAATATTAAAACAATACGCTAATAAAAGCAAAATCATGGCAACAAAAGGAAAACGTAAGTGTAAAAATATTTATAACTGACACACTATAGGTATAGCGTATTGTAAGTGTCATATAAAATATTAATAGTTTTATATTATCGCGAGCCCATTGTTTCGATAAGCGCGGCTGGCGCACACAAGGTGGCAGATAGTGTAGCGCGGAGATAAAGGACAGATAATGCAGTGCGGAGATAAAAGGCTTGCCGAAACAGATAAAGATAGGTAACTGAAAACTTCTAGTGATATCTTTATTGATAAAGAACATTCCACAACCATCTGGAATCATGAATGTTCGTATAAAAGGAAGCCGCGGTTAGTTGGAGGACAATCGTAATGAGAGTCGAGGTGGAAATTGGATTCGTGAGCCTGCAACTGTGGTTTGAAAGTGAACTCTTTTGTTTGTGATCAGTGACCTTGAGCACTGTATTTGTGTATGTTACGTAATTCTGCTACTGTAAGGGTTGACCAAAGTGTATTTCTATGGAAATAAAGAGCATATTGGAATTTCTGCAACTGGACTTTTAATTCTACGAACCCACAAAGTCACAATATTATCTGGGAAGCAATATTGGTGAATAATATTGATCAAGGAACGGAAAGTAACAGTAGGAAATACAGTGCACTCAGTGGCTGTTTCAGAATATACCTATACATGGTATATACCTATATTATGATAATATACAATTAAGGCTGCATAATTTGATATCAAAATCAACACTGCTTTATAGAAACAAAACTTGGGTAAAGGAAGAATATGCTTGGAGAAGGAATTCCGGTTTTTTAAAATAACTCTGGATTAAATATGGTGAAAAGGAAAGGAGCCATAAATAAGACAAGAATTAGTGCTTTACAAGACCATGGTAGAAAGAATTAAAACAAAGTCTAAAGAAATGTTACAACCTTGATTGAATGATGCCTCTTGACCGTTTATTTTATCAAGGCAAGTCAAGATGTGCAACAGCCAAAGGAAACACGAACAGAAAAATTTCATTACAATGCTTTGATATTGGAATACTTATAGAAAACCAATCCTTGAATTTAGAAGAGGAAGAAGAAGATAAACAAGTGCTTATTTTGCATAATAACTGTAGTATAAAGGATTATATGACTTAAATAGGGCCATACCCTCTAAAATTTGCAGCAATAAGAATTAAAACTAAATACATGATAGTTTAATTTCAATTTGCTTTATTTAGCTGCTTGCTGCGATTTTCCAAATTATTGGTTAATGTACTGAATGCTTATGTACTGAACCTTTAGGAAGACTAGACATATGTAATGGTGGGGCTTACTATTGAGCAAGTAATTTTAGATTTAATACACACTCTCGTCGGCCGTTCGCCTTTAGTGACTTTCAGATCTTTACCAATTCTAAATCTAATTATATTATCAATAATAAGGGCATAAGTTTATTATATGTTTATTTCCTTGGATATTTTTTATCATTTAAAAAAGTAATAAAATACCCTTAAAACAGTAATAGATATTTATGTTCATTCTGTTATGTTTTACTGAAATATAACTTAAACCCGATTAATACGAAACCACCGCTAAGCAGTGATATACCCAAATGGAGTGCTATCTGAATTAATCGAATCTTCGTTTCATTTTTAAAAATTTAACGTTTTGTGTATAAATTCAATGCAACTTACGCTATTAAAAAGTAGTATAGATATAGCTATTACGTGTTAATTAAATTTTACAAACAGCTCTCACATTTTCCTCATGAGAGAATTTTGAAGTTAAAATAAACAAAACCGAAATAAAGAGAAGAATAAACAAATAAACGGGTAAACTAAAAAGTTATATTTGTAAAGCAATCATTTAACTGTCCCAATGTTATTTGTACCACAAATGCATTTATTTTAAATAAGTAGAAGCGAGAATGAAGTAACCTTTGTGAGAAAAATTAACATCTAACTTCAGTCTATAGAGACAATGAATGAAGTGTCCAATCAGTCCGCTATGCAATGAGTTACCCATATTTAGCTAATAAAACTTCATCCCAATCAAGATTCAGAGAATCAAACGCGTGTCTAATTACTGCCGATCACATTGCCAAAAAAGTGTTATTCCAACCAATATTAATTATTGAAGCTGTTTATGACAAATTTCGTCAGAACTTGATGAATTTCGCCAAAATATAGCCACACTCAAAGAGAAATGCAATGAGAATATGCAATACCAATGCTCACAGTAGGATAATACTTAATACCTCAGTGCTACATGCAAGTTATAACTCTATATTCAAATCAGTTAAACGCTTCAGAATGAAAGAATATCTCAATTGGATAGCAATAACTGCGCAATGAGAAACATATAAAAAGAAACAAATATTTCATCTCTAAGAGTCTCCCGCAATAACACAGAGGTTTCCAAGTGAACTGCACTTCAAACTAGTAATTGTGGAATCATCACCGAAGAGAACTCACGATGTGGCCAGGGTCTTATTTATTTCTCTGTGCCAATGAGTAGAAAATAAAGCTATTGGTTTTTCTATTTTCTTTGGGCTTTTAGGCTGTCGTAAACAGCTAAGCAGTCCATCTTCTCCTTAGCGCCTTGACCTAAAATGTTGCGCTCTACAGTTGGACAATCCTTTCCACAGTAGTTCCTCGTTTTCAAAAACACTTGTTGAGACTAAAGCTTATGTTAGAATATCTCCTATTATTTTACTTTTTCTCGGAATGTTCATAAACACTTTTTCCACACAAAAAAATTGTTCGCATTTATCCATGTTTTACATACATTGGCAAGCAGATAACGATTCATATCTTCTTTGCTATTGTATTTTTCAACAGTCCCTCATTCAAATTTCAACTTTTATACATTCTTATAACCACACGTTGGAGAGTACATCAAAAGTTACTACCTCGCTCCACATGGCAATTACATAGTAAAATGCAATTTTGTTCGGTACGGAAACTTTTAGTCAACCTGAAAGCTACACACTAAAACCTTCATCTCAATTTTCAACTACGTGGAAAGTATCGTTAAAGTGCTCCACCTAATTTAGTTCTATGAAAAACGCAAACCAAAACCCACTACCTTATTTGGGCCACCCTATACAGCTTAAAACCTTCAATGTGCGTGCACTTTTTACAGAACGTTCTAGAAGGCGTAGTATTTCAATGGAATCTTACGTCAAATTTTTATTAATAACAATATATCTCCTATCTCATGCATATAAACAATAGATAGATAAGAAAAATTAGTTAAAATGTAAGTTTAAAGTCATGAAAGAGTAATTAGTGCTGTCATGTAAGACAAGATTACCTGAAGATAGAACAAAATAAAATGTGTACGCAAGTTAAAGCAATGATCTCGTGACAATGACAAAATGTCAAGTTGGTGCCAGTTCTGAGATGGCTAATTCCGTCGCGTAACTGCCCAGACCTCACGCGGCTTGGCCGTGTCATTTTGTTACCAGTGTTTGAGCACCTCCCTTCTCTTTCATAGCTGCCAGCGAAACAGGACAGAACAAAAAAAAAAAGTTCTGCAGCGGCCTATCACGTCAATATCTTGTCCAAAAACCCTAAATTGCCCATTAGTGGATACTGGAGGGTATCATTTAGAATCTTCAAGTATTATTCTGCAATGTTACCTATACATTGTAACGGATTTTAACAAAATTAATTAACTTATCTAATTTGTATCGTTTTTATAAATATCTAATACTGACTTTAAACAAGGATATTCTTAAGTCAAAAAGAGCATTTCATTCATTGACCTAATAGTGCTTGGACTATAAATCCCTGACCTAAAGTACTTAAGTGTTGTAAGTCGCCATTAAGGTCAGTTGGAGAATTTAACGCCATGCTAACACGTTGGCCGTGGCACTCAATGGCTAATAGCAACCGGATGAGACGGGATATCCGTGGTTCAAACCCCGGTTATGACACTGAATTTTTCAGTCTGACTCTACCTTTCCAAATATAATATTCCAATAAATGGTACACGAAGAGCTGCTTATTACAAATCTGAAGATCATGCAAAGGAAAATATCACACAATGGATCATAGTTCCCATCTTTGTTTATATCATTCTTATTGGGGACTGGGTTACCCGAAAGAGTTAATGCGCAGTTTTTCTATATTTTAAGGGCAAAATGAATAGAAATGTGCTTTCATTTAGGCAAGAAACTAAGTCTTTGCGGATAACATTATGGCTGCTGCAGAGCAAAATCTTTCGATCAGACCAGAAATGTTTCTACTGCATTAGGGCACATCAACTTCACCAGCACTCCTAAAAGAGTTATTTTTATAAAGAAGTGTAAAAAATTATTAAGCACATTCTAAGAGCAGGACCTATTTCACCTGCACTTGAAGGTTCAAGGAATTTTCACACGAGCTCATAAAATATAGGAGTTTTCTTTGTCGTAGGTATTTGTTTCGAGACAATGAAAGAGATATGATGCAGTAGGTGAATTCATTTCCTCTTTTTAAGCCACAGTATCATTAAAGCACAATCCTATGTGTATGATGTCCAATGGTTGTTACATAGATAAGAAGAAGAACAATGAACTGAATCCATGTAAGCCTTCGAATACCCATAAAACGAGACATGATATGACTCCATGACTAGGTGCTTAAGGAGGACTCAACACCTCGACCTTCTGTGCCTGTATCTTTGTCGGGGCGGTTTCCTAGGAGGGAGGGCTGAAGTGTGAACATACTAAGTGGACCGAACCTGAAGAGAGAGGGCAGCAGAGAGCAGTAGGTTAAGTTTTAACACCCCGATGCTGGCCCGAACATGCTCTCCTCCCACCTGGTGAGTATAGGGTCCGGAGATCTCTGCTCCGGAAGACGTGAATTTGCAAATTGCTTGCCATGCACGCCAAAACCCCATATAGCCAACAAGGATAAAAGATGAAGTGAATTAAGAAGCGAGGGGAAGTGGAGGGACAGGAAATTCGAGAGATGTAATTATCCTAGCGACCCGGGGAAACTCCGAAAAAATCCATGGGTCAGGATGGTCGGCCAAGGGTGTTGAACCTATGAGCTCCCGAATGTGGGTCCCAGACACTACCACCTGAGATATCACACTCCATAAAATATATTGGAGCGAAAATAAAGGAAAGGCTTTCTCGGCGTACCAGGTTTCACCCCGAAGATTGAAAGCAATAATAAAAGGTAGCTATGGATTACACACACACTCGCGTGCACGCACACGCGCACACGCACGCGCACACACACGCACGCGCACACACACGCACGCGCGCACTCGCACACACGCACGCGCACACACGCACACGCACACGCACGCGCGCACACGCACACGCGCACACGCGCACACACACACAAAAAAATTAGATTTCTGTTCTTCCTTCTAATTTCTTCGTCTAAGCAAACATATCTTCCCCCCTCTCTCTCTCTCTCTTTCTCTCTCTCTCTATTTCTCTCTACGTTAATATCCACTTGAGATCAGATCACTATATAGAATTCAAGTTTTTGTTTACTTATTCTTTTTCTCGAGAATAATACATTAAACTCAGAATCTAATAATGAAGGTAGACCTAAAACATAACATGTATAGATATTCAAAAGTGACTACATGGAAAGTGCATCAATAAGACTACAAGAGATTATCAGATTCAAACTTGTCTTAAAATATTACCCTCAAAATTTAGTTAGCTGGCACTGAGCCAATTATAACATATAAATAGATTCTCCCTTTAGAAAGTCAGGTGTCAAATGTTCAAATTGAAAGATCGGGTTTGGCATTTTATTTATTCTGCAATTTTGAGAAGGACCCCACTCCTTGAAGTACTTCCCCAGTGGTCACTTTACATAGCAGTTTTGCAGCATTTTAACTTATCTGGAGCGTTTGGTATGTCTGGTTTCTAGTAGAAGGCACTGCATGTGTGATTCAAGCAGTTAATGTTGTGTATTTCCGTGAGGCCTAGATATACTTTAATTTTTTAGAGAGGCAGTCCCCCGCCCCCCCCCCCCCCCCCCAAGTAAGATGTTAAGTGTCTAAGGAGTGCAGCTAAAAATTAAAGTTTTAAATTTTAATGAAACAATAAAAGAAAATGCATGTTTTATTTAAATATTTACTCGTTATAGAGACATTTAGAAAAACACGGATTTTAATTAATATTCAATAAAATGTTATGAAATAAAATAAATGCTTCTATATATATTTGACAAATGAGGCTAACACTAGGCATTCAATAATAAAATGAATTATGTATCTATAGCGTTGATAATGGCCTTCATACCGTAAGCACAAACACGTCATACCAACTGAACGAGGATAAAATCTGAAGCGTGGGTGTGGTCAATTATTCAGACTGCTATTCGATGTTAAGCGAACATGCTAAATTGTAGCAACATAAGGCACACAATGAGGTAAAAATAGCGATAACAATACAGAAGTGTGAATTTTAACGCTGAAAAAAGCGCACAAAATGTTTTCTTCTGCAAACATATACCTTAAAAAAGTAATATGATATTACAGTTTTCGTAAGAGAAAATCACGTCCTAAGTGGTATACCTTCCATTCGGTATTCTTCAGTACTCGTAAATAACGAAAGCAACAATAGTTATATAAGGAAGTTGTTTACTTAATGGCTATTGTAACTATAATTTACTACAAAACACGAACCTCGAGGAGCAATTCAAGCGAAAACCTCACTTTATATAGAGAGTTATGAACCAAAAGTAAGCGCTCATTAAGCTATGAGATATATCCTAGACTACACCAAGGCGGCCCGGGTTCGATTCCAGACGACCGCAAAGTGAGATTGGTGGTGGACAACACGGCGCTGGGGCGGGTTTTCTCCGGGACCTCCGGTTTCTCCCGCCATCTCATTCCACCGGTACTCCATCTTCATCTCATGTATCATCAGCGTCACCGCCTGCGGTGCCGTATGTAGTAAAAGCGGGCGTTAAACACTACGCACACACACGCACACACACACACACACACACACACACACAAACACACACACACACTATCCTAGACTATAAATAAGCTAGAACTGGAGAAAATGAAAAGGAAAACTAAATCTTAAGTTTTGATACTTGAATTAAAACCTCAAGTATAATGATCAACTCAACTCAACTCAACTCAATATCGACAAACTTATCAAAAGTGGTTAAATGTTGATACTATACCCTGTTTGTATTTTCTAGTTCCATAATATTTTTTCACAACATAATTAGCTTTGATGGTTTTGAAGCAATTCAGAAATTTAAATGTTGAAAGGCGCATATGCAGCTGCAATTTTCAAATGTATTCTTTTCCATTACTTTTTCTTACAATCTTGAAAATTTTAAATGCTTCTAGGAAATACATCTTTTAACCAATTTTTCTAAACTTTCAGATTAATATAACAAATAACTTTACATTAGACTTTTATATAATGCATATTAATTGTGCAAGTAAATATTATATAATTTTATTTGCAAAAAGAACCTTGTAATGACATTGTTATATGAGAATTTTTCACATCCAAACAAATGAATATTTCACCCAAAGGCCCACGGCCTATAATACTTGTTGTAGAAGTTAAATTTTGACCCACAAAGAGGATTTGGAAAACTTTTAAAGTCAAAATTAAAATTTCAGTGAATAATTAGTTAATCAGTAATAGTTTAACTATGAGGTTGCGAACAGGCTTTTGTTGTAGGGCACACCAATTATCGCATAAAATGTTATAGTCCAAGAATGCGCATTTTATTACTTTTATCGATAGTGTTCCTTAAATGAATTGGATAACCTGATTTTTGGCTTAGTGAAAAACAAGTAAAATAGATTTCGCCTGTAACATAAGATTTAATATCCAAGGGTTTAAACATTACTTATGACAAATGTTTTTGTTTTCCGGAATGTCTTCAACTTCCCTAGTTTTACCACTACCGTGACGTTAGGGGATTCTTTTCCCTCTATCCCTTATTAGACGTCAGGTAGAGAACCAGGATGGGTGATCAGCCCGATGCCTGGTACGAGAGTGAGAGAAGTAGATGGCAATGAAGGTAAAATGAATGAAAGGAAAGATGATTTTTTTTCTTTTGTAATTTACATCCTCCAACCTTAAGTCATATCGGACGATGAATGGAATGGGTGAAATGATGCTCAAATGAGTCCGGGCTCCATGGAGCTTAGAGCTACCCGACATTCGTCTATCAGGATAAGGGGAAACCCCGGAAAAAACCTTATCCAGGTAACTCGCCCTAACGGAGATTCGAACTCGGTACCTCTTGAACGTGAGGCACACACTCTACTATGGGGGGCTGATGACGATGACCATGACGATGACGATGACGATGACCATGACGATGACCATGACGATGACCATGACGATGACCATGACCGTGACCATGACCGTGACCATGACCGTGACCATGACCGTGACCGTGACCGTGACCGTGACCGTGACCGTGACCGTGACCGTGACCGTGACCGTGACCGTGACCGTGACCGTGACCGTGACCGTGACCGTGACCGTGACCGTGACCGTGACCATGACCATGACCATGACCATGACCATGACCATGACCATGACCATGACCATGACCATGACCATGACCATGACCATGACCATGACCATGACCATGACCATGACCATGACCATGACCATGACCATGACCATGACCATGACAAACATGGCAAACACAAGGTTTTAGGCCTCCAGATACCAAAGAAAAGCATTGTGTTGGCCCCGTAGCTCAGTCGGTAGAGCACCTGCCTGCTGTGCAAGAGTTCTCGGGTTCGATTCCCGGCTTGGGCTGGGGGTGGGGATTTTGCTTCAAGCAAGGCGATTGCCCATCTTCCCCAGAGTCTGGAAGTATGAATGCGGGTGTGAATGTGTGCGTGATCTAATGATTAAAATACAAAAGTACAAACAACCCAACGCGTACGAGTTAATGCCATCGATATGTTCCAAAGGAGAACGGCCGTCGATATGAGCAGTGCGGTTGAAGGCATAAGTGGATAAAAAGGCATTGTCATAAAAGCGTGCATATAACTCAAAATTACAAAGTCACGATGGCAAACTATGCTCAGAACACATTTTAAAATAAAGGGGAGAAATGTTGACACATTGCTGTTTGCTGATGACCAGATTTTAATTGCGGAGACGGAAGATAACTTACAAAGAGCCATACATGCATTAAATAATATTACAAGAGAATATAATCTTCAAATTTCATATGAGAAAACAAAAATAATGGCTTTTATAGGAACGGCCCATTTGAGAACAAAAATTTGCATAAATGATAAACCCACCCAACAACAAAGTTATTTTAGTTATCTTGGCTATATTCTGTCATATATCAGCAATAGAGATATACAAAACAAAATAACAAATTCCAAACAATATGTGGCACAATAAAAAGAACTTTTAAAAATTGTAATCGTTCAACTTTGTTAAAACTGTATAAAATAATGGCGATCCGAACCCTGCTTTATGGGTGTGAAAACTGGGAATTGACTATCTCACAACAGAAGAAAGTGGAGGCTGCTGAGATGAAATTTCTGAGACAGGTGGCAGGTTATAGATTGATAGACAAGAAAAGAAACGAGGATATTAGAAGAGAATTGGAAATTCAGAGTCTCAATGAAACAATCATTGCATACAGGCAAAAATGGCAAGATCAAGTGCAGAGAATGACCGAAGACCGTACACCACAAATAGTATACAAGTATAAACCTGTAGGTAGAAGAAATGTTGGCAGGCCACGAATGAGATGGTCCGATCAATTTCCTTGAAGTCGGAACGGGCCACAAGGCTTATACCGTGATGATGATGATGATGATGATGATGATGATGATGATGATGATGATGATGATGATGATGATGATGATGATGATGATGATGATGATGATGATGATGATGATGATGATGATGATGATGATGATGATGATGATGATGATGATGATGATGATGATGATGATGATGATGATGATGATGATGATGATGATGATGATGATGATGATGATGATGATGATGATGATGATGATGATGATGATGATGATGATGATGATGATGATGATGATGATGATGATGATGATGATGATGATGATGATGATGATGATGATGATGATGATGATGATGATGATGATGATGATGATGATGATGATGATGATGATGATGATGATGATGATGATGATGATGATGATGATGATGATGAATTACAAAGTCGGATTGATACCAAGTCTGGCATTTACGTTCAGCACCTTTCAAGGATATAATATAATTTTTTTAATAAAATCCGCTTACCTTTACCATTTTCATGTAAAAGCACTGGATAGTTTTGAGTTTATTAAAAATGAATCTAAGAATTGTGATTAAAATATATTTATTTAAACTATTTAAATGGAAAATATGATATAGGTATAGATTGAATTTTGTTGAGAATATTCTTTTGAAGTCCCCTTCAATTCTGGATGATTTTATATAATTCATAAGTTATAAGAGATGGACTGAGATCTACAAAAGTAGATCCCATTAAAAGGCACAATTTATGCCACGTAATGTTACTGTGACGTTAACCTTCTCTGAAATATTATTTGTTGTTACTTAAATACTCAAAACTTGTTAAACTATATTCGTGCTTTTTTTCCTTTGAAGGTCAAGTTGGAGTTTCAAAGCCATCACCTAGCGATTCACTATTCAAAATTCTTACTATTGTAGCGGATATTGTTGTGGCATCCTCTAGCGTGTGTTTCGGTGTTATGGTTTGGATGCAACATTCAGGACATCCATAGAGTAAAAAAGTCACTTGGCCTTATAAAATATTATTGCTTACATTAACTTTCTTTTAAACAAACTAGCAGAGACTACATTCTTGCTATGCTAAACAAATGAGCGGAAGTGTAATATAAAATTCTTTGCATGTAACCATCGCTGAATACGGACGTGTGTAAGTGTCTGTCCGAAATCTTGCAGATTTTTTTTGAATGCATTTATCATTCATGGTTTGCGTGTGTCCGCAACTATTTTAAATAACTAATGCATCAGAAATTCTTTAAGAACGGAAAACTTTACGATTATTTGTAAAGTATAGGAGAAAGTTGATTCAATAATTTTAATTTTAAAACTGAATTGTGTCGACTAAAAGAATTATTATTTTGTAAAGTGTCCACAATAATTTCAAAATATTTTGTTATAATTAGAACATCAGTTTGCAAAGGAAATAAATCGAATGAAGAGTAATTATTTCAGTATCCCAAAAGATTATATTGTTTCTACTTTCCAAGACTACGACCCTGGGTGCAGAGATCATCGCTCGAGAACAGCCGTGGTGAACAATACTTCTGCAAGAACTTCACCAAAGGTGAGAATTCTATCATCAAACACCTTCATCCAAAAAATAGACCGCTTCACTATCATCTTACCTAATGTATGAAAAAACGAAAGTGCAAAGGTCCACTGGAAATATCTGTGTAGTAACAAGAGATAGAATGTTTTTCAAGAAGCGTTCTTGAAATGTAAGTAGAGAAAGTAATAAGAGCATATTTAAGTTACTAATTAACGAACGCAGTTTGGAGAAGTTTAAGAGGTAACAGAGGATAACACATAAATAAATAATGCGATGAAAGAAACGAAATCTCGTTCGTGCATTTAAATTTACTCTACACTTTTCGCTCAGAAGGTGTGCTTCTATCTCTTAAGGTTTACCAGTTGTACAAAAGTCATTAACAATAAAGAGGACTTCGTAGTAAACTCAATATTTTCACTTCCAATATTTTCACTAACTTATAGAACATTTTTGAGAAATGAAATAAAATCAAACACGTTATTATATAAGGGGTACTTTTTTAAAAGAAATGTTTATTCGGAGAATTTCAAAATGTATACATTATGAGAAGCCGAAATACAAAGCTGATTGGTATTAACCTTTGATAATCTAACTGCTATGAACAAATTGTCTGATAGAAATATTCAGAGGAGAAGATAATATATGAGTATAAATCATAATAGTAGAGAGAGACAGAGAGAGGCCTCGTGTCTCTTATAATTTATCTGTGTTTTTTTTTTTTTTAATTTAAATTTTACGTCCATCAACGTTAAGTCATATCAGACGATGAATGAAATTGGTGAAATGATGCTCAAATGTGTCCAGGGACCATGGAGCTTAGAGCTACCTGACATTCATCTGTAAGGATAAGGGAAAACCCCGGAAAAGCATTATCCAGATAACTCACCCTGACAGAGATTCGAACTCGCGACCTCTTGAACGTGAGGCAGACACGCTACCGAGGTAGGCAATTTACCTGTTTCAATGTATTTGAGTTATTTTAATTTCCGTCCCCCAACGTTAATTCATGCCGGACGATGCATGAACTGGGTGAAATGATGCTCTGTGAGGGTCCATAGACCTTAACAGTTACTCGACATTCGTCTTCCAGGATAAAGGGAAACCCTAGAAAAACCTTATCCATGTAACTCACCTTGACCGAGATTCGAACTCGGGACCTCTTGAACGTGAGGCAGAGATGCTACCATCTACGTACCGAGGCGGGCCTGAGAATTGAGTGATGATTGTTTCTAGGAATAAGAATGAATATCAATAGAAAATCCCTCCCTACAACACAACAGCTACGGCCGCTGCGTTCCCCACCTCTGTCCACCATAGACGTCATGAGTGGAATGCAACTGTAGAGGAGAAACGTGACCAGTAAGCCGGACCCTCCCGGCCGGTCATCGCAACTATCGGACCACCACTTCTCAATCTAGTAGCTCCTCAATTGGTTGTTCAGGGACCTAACAAGGCTGAGTGCACTCCGGACCAGCTCCCCCAACGGAGAAAATTCCTAAGCCTGGTATCGGGAATCGAACCCATGTATCCCCCTCAGTACTACCACTGCACTAGTAATAAGATGAAATAAAATTTAAAAAATTTGTTAGTGAAATTGGTACTGCTAGCAGATGATTCTATGAAGCATTTCAATGGGGATATAGACAACTTGGTGGTGAAGTGCTTTATTTGGCGTATAGGATTGTACAAACGTGAAGATGCGACGAGATATTGAAACCTGAATAATGGCTGTGGAAGCTAATGGCAAACAGTTGACGAGAACAGTTGACGACAGAAGTACAGCTCTCAGGAATACGGAATTAAATTGGCTGCTACATCGAATGAGAAAAGGCTGCTTCTTTAGAAATGTAATGCAAGTGAAAAAAGTTAGAGGAGAAAGTGTATCGGGTAGAAGAATGTACCAGCTTATAGGGAGTACTAAGATAAATGTAGACAATGAGAGACGGAGAGAAATAGACGGATTTGTAGTAAAGGAGCTGCCATAGGAAAGAAACGCTTGAATGAGTTCTCAAATATCAAAAGAAAATTAGTTTTGAATCTTTCACATCATCATATGCACTATACTTTAAAATTTTGAAACGTATATTATGCCAGTAAAAGATAAAGTTAGTTGCAAAATCTGGGAAAAAAATCGAAAAAAAAATATTTTAAGAAGAAATATGCCATAAGGTACCTATAATAATGTATGGATACGGATTTTTAATATGTATAATGAAAATAATATAGAAACATATTGCTTATTGGATTTGTTGTTACGCAAGTTTCACCGATATTGCGTGGTAGATAAACAGTATTGAATTCCACTGCTAACGGTTGTGGCAAAGGCAAGCTGTTCCTAGAAGGGGATGGGGCAAAGGCACTTTTTTAAAACTATCGTAGTTCAAACAGCTTCGGGCTGGAAAAGGGTTGTGTATCGATTCTTGGAGGCAGGTTTCGCAATTTTCCAAAAGTTTATTTTTAGCGGCACAAAGCTTTGAGTTACGGCTACCTTCCGTGGACATAAAAAGACTGTCGCCATTTACCATACATATGGTAGGTAGGGAGGGAGGGGCTCTTAAAAAGGCATCTCAAAGGACAGACACAAAACTTTTGCTTTCCTTGCTTGAACACGAGTCGAGGCAGACTTTCATAACGTTTATAGTTTTTCCGTGCTTGGACAATTTATTTTATACGTTCACTGGCTGAAGCCAGCATCGTTAAAGATGCAAAGGGAAGATGAAAAATTAATGTAACCATTGCAGATATAACATAAAATATACTTCCGGCAAAGATATTAGTATCAAGAGCAAGCAATATCAGAACGAACTTCTGCAATTCAAACTGGAAAAGAAAAGGGCCGCGCCGTGGCCAAGGGGTTAGACCGCTTGATTCTCATCAAGGCAGGCCGCGTTCGATCCCAGGCGACCGCATGTGAGATTTGTGGTGCTGGGGCGGGTTTTCTCTGGGAACTGTGTTTTCCCCGCCATCCCATTCCATCGGTTCTCCATTTTCATTTCATATATCATCAGTGTCACCGTCTGCGGTGCCCCATGTATCTAGTAAAACAGAGCGTTTAACACTACGCAAAGGCGAGTTTAAACCATCATCATCGTCATCGTCATCGTCATCGTCATCGTCATCGTCATCGTCATCGTCATCGTCATCGTCATCGTCATGGTCATCGTCATGGTCATCGTCATGGTCATCGTCATGGTCATCGTCATGGTCATCGTCATGGTCATCGTCATGGTCATCGTCATGGTCATCGTCATGGTCATCGTCATGGTCATCGTCATGGTCATCGTCATGGTCATCGTCATGGTCATCGTCATGGTCATCGTCATGGTCATCGTCATGGTCATCGTCATGGTCATCGTCATGGTCATCGTCATGGTCATCGTCATGGTCATCGTCATGGTCATCGTCATGGTCATCGTCATGGTCATCGTCATGGTCATCGTCATGGTCATCGTCATGGTCATCGTCATGGTCATCGTCATGGTCATCGTCATGGTCATCGTCATGGTCATCGTCATGGTCATCGTCATGGTCATCGTCATGGTCATCGTCATGGTCATCGTCATGGTCATCGTCATGGTCATCGTCATGGTCATCGTCATGGTCATCGTCATGGTCATCGTCATGGTCATCGTCATGGTCATCGTCATGGTCATCGTCATGGTCATCGTCATGGTCATCGTCATCGTCATGGTCATGGTCATGGTCATGGTCATGGTCATGGTCATGGTCATGGTCATGGTCATGGTCATGGTCATGGTCATGGTCATGGTCATGGTCATGGTCATGGTCATGGTCATGGTCATGGTCATGGTCATGGTCATGACGATGACCATGACGATGACCATGACGATGACCATGACGATGACCATGACGATGACCATGACGATGACCATGACGATGACCATGACGATGACCATGACGATGACCATGACCATGACCATGACGATGACCATGACGATGACCATGACGATGACCATGACGATGACCATGACGATGACCATGACGATGACCATGACGATGACCATGACGATGACCATGACGATGACCATGACGATGACCATGACGATGACCATGACGATGACCATGACGATGACCATGACGATGACCATGACGATGACCATGACGATGACCATGACGATGACCATGACGATGACCATGACGTGACCATGACGATGACGATGACCATGACGATGACCATGACGATGACCATGACGATGACCATGACGATGACCATGACGATGACCATGACGATGACCATGACGATGACCATGACGATGACCATGACGATGACCATGACGATGACCATGACGATGACCATGACGATGATGATGGTTTAAACTCGCCTTTGCGTAGTGTTAAACGCTCTGTTTTACTAGATACATGGGGCACCGCAGACGGTGACACTGATGATATATGAAATGAAAATGGAGAACCGATGGAATGGGATGGCGGGGAAAACACAGTTCCCAGAGAAAACCCGCCCCAGCACCACAAATCTCACATGCGGTCGCCTGGGATCGAACGCGGCCTGCCTTGATGAGAATCAAGCGGTCTAACCCCTTGGCCACGGCGCGGCCCTTTTCTTTTCCAGTTTGAATTGCAGAAGTTCGTTCTGATATTGCTTGCTCTTGATACTAATATCTTTGCCGGAAGTATATTTTATGTTATATCTGCAATGGTTACATTAATTTTTCATCTTCCCTTTGCATCTTTAACGATGCTGGCTTCAGCCAGTGAACGTATAAAATAAATTGTCCAAGCACGGAAAAACTATAAACGTTATGAAAGTCTGCCTCGACTCGTGTTCAAGCAAGGAAAGCAAAAGTTTTGTGTCTGTCCTTTGAGATGCCTTTTTAAGAGCCCCTCCCTCCCTACCTACCATATGTATGGTAAATGGCGACAGTCTTTTTATGTCCACGGAAGGTAGCCGTAACTCAAAGCTTTGTGCCGCTAAAAATAAACTTTTGGAAAATTGCGAAACCTGCCTCCAAGAATCGATACACAACCCTTTTCCAGCCCGAAGCTGTTTGAACTACGATAGTTTTAAAAAAGTGCCTTTGCCCCATCCCCTTCTAGGAACAGCTTGCCTTTGCCACAATCGTTAGCAGTGGAATTCAATACTGTTTATCTACCACGCAATATCGGTGAAACTTGCGTAACAACAAATCCAATAAGCAATATGTTTCTATATTATTTTCATTATACATATTAAAAATCCGTATCCATACATTATTATAGGTACCTTATGGCATATTTCTTCTTAAAATATTTTTTTTTCGATTTTTTTCCCAGATTTTGCAACTAACTTTATCTTTTACTGGCATAATATACGTTTCAAAATTTTAAAGTATAGTGCATATGATGATGTGAAAGATTCAAAACTAATTTTCTTTTGATATTTGAGAACTCATTCAAGCGTTTCTTTCCTATGGCAGCTCCTTTACTACAAATCCGTCTATTTCTCTCCGTCTCTCATTGTCTACATTTATCTTAGTACTCCCTATAAGCTGGTACATTCTTCTACCCGATACACTTTCTCCTCTAACTTTTTTCACTTGCATTACATTTCTAAAGAAGCAGCCTTTTCTCATTCGATGTAGCAGCCAATTTAATTCCGTATTCCTGAGAGCTGTACTTCTGTCGTCAACTGTTCTCGTCAACTGTTTGCCATTAGCTTCCACAGCCATTATTCAGGTTTCAATATCTCGTCGCATCTTCACGTTTGTACAATCCTATACGCCAAATAAAGCACTTCACCACCAAGTTGTCTATATCCCCATTGAAATGCTTCATAGAATCATCTGCTAGCAGTACCAATTTCACTAACAAATTTTTTAAATTTTATTTCATCTTATTACTAGTGCAGTGGTAGTACTGAGGGGGATACATGGGTTCGATTCCCGATACCAGGCTTAGGAATTTTCTCCGTTGGGGGAACTGGTCCGGAGTGCACTCAGCCTTGTTAGGTCCCTGAACAACCAATTGAGGAGCTACTAGATTGAGAAGTGGTGGTCCGATAGTTGCGATGACCGGCCGGGAGGGTCCGGCTTACTGGTCACGTTTCTCCTCTACAGTTGCATTCCACTCATGACGTCTATGGTGGACAGAGGTGGGGAACGCAGCGGCCGTAGCTGTTGTGTTGTAGGGAGGGATTTTCTATTGATATTCATTCTTATTCCTAGAAACAATCATCACTCAATTCTCAGGCCCGCCTCGGTACGTAGATGGTAGCATCTCTGCCTCACGTTCAAGAGGTCCCGAGTTCGAATCTCGGTCAAGGTGAGTTACATGGATAAGGTTTTTCTAGGGTTTCCCTTTATCCTGGAAGACGAATGTCGAGTAACTGTTAAGGTCTATGGACCCTCACAGAGCATCATTTCACCCAGTTCATGCATCGTCCGGCATGAATTAACGTTGGGGGACGGAAATTAAAATAACTCAAATACATTGAAACAGGTAAATTGCCTACCTCGGTAGCGTGTCTGCCTCACGTTCAAGAGGTCGCGAGTTCGAATCTCTGTCAGGGTGAGTTATCTGGATAATGCTTTTCCGGGGTTTTCCCTTATCCTTACAGATGAATGTCAGGTAGCTCTAAGTTCCATGGACCCTGGACACATTTGAGCATCATTTCACCAATTTCATTCATCGTCTGATATGACTTAACGTTGATGGACGTAAAATTTAAATTAAAAAAAAACACAGATAAATTATAAGAGACACGAGGCCTCTCTCTGTCTCTCTCTACTATTATGATTTATACTCATATATTATCTTCTCCTCTGAATATTTCTATCAGACAATTTGTTCATAGCAGTTAGATTATCAAAGGTTAATACCAATCAGCTTTGTATTTCGGCTTCTCATAATGTATACATTTTGAAATTCTCCGAATAAACATTTCTTTTAAAAAAGTACCCCTTATATAATAACGTGTTTGATTTTATTTCATTTCTCAAAAATGTTCTATAAGTTAGTGAAAATATTGGAAGTGAAAATATTGAGTTTACTACGAAGTCCTCTTTATTGTTAATGACTTTTGTACAACTGGTAAACCTTAAGAGATAGAAGCACACCTTCTGAGCGAAAAGTGTAGAGTAAATTTAAATGCACGAACGAGATTTCGTTTCTTTCATCGCATTACTTATTTATGTGTTATCCTCTGTTACCTCTTAAACTTCTCCAAACTGCGTTCGTTAATTAGTAACTTAAATATGCTCTTATTACTTTCTCTACTTACATTTCAAGAACGCTTCTTGAAAAACATTCTATCTCTTGTTACTACACAGATATTTCCAGTGGACCTTTGCACTTTCGTTTTTTCATACATTAGGTAAGATGATAGTGAAGCGGTCTATTTTTTGGATGAAGGTGTTTGATGATAGAATTCTCACCTTTGGTGAAGTTCTTGCAGAAGTATTGTTCACCACGGCTGTTCTCGAGCGATGATCTCTGCACCCAGGGTCGTAGTCTTGGAAAGTAGAAACAATATAATCTTTTGGGATACTGAAATAATTACTCTTCATTCGATTTATTTCCTTTGCAAACTGATGTTCTAATTATAACAAAATATTTTGAAATTATTGTGGACACTTTACAAAATAATAATTCTTTTAGTCGACACAATTCAGTTTTAAAATTAAAATTATTGAATCAACTTTCTCCTATACTTTACAAATAATCGTAAAGTTTTCCGTTCTTAAAGAATTTCTGATGCATTAGTTATTTAAAATAGTTGCGGACACACGCAAACCATGAATGATAAATGCATTCAAAAAAAATCTGCAAGATTTCGGACAGACACTTACACACGTCCGTATTCAGCGATGGTTACATGCAAAGAATTTTATATTACACTTCCGCTCATTTGTTTAGCATAGCAAGAATGTAGTCTCTGCTAGTTTGTTTAAAAGAAAGTTAATGTAAGCAATAATATGTTATAAGGCCAAGTGACTTTTTTACTCTATGGATGTCCTGAATGTTGCATCCAAACCATAACACCGAAACACACGCTAGCAGATGCCACAACAATATCCGCTACAATAGTAAGAATTTTGAATAGTGAATCGCTAGGTGATGGCTTTGAAACTCCAACTTGACCTTCAAAGGAAAAAAAAACACGAATATAGTTTAACCAGTTTTGAGTATTTAAGTAACAACAAATAATATTTCAGAGAAGGTTAACGTCACAGTAACATTACGTGGCATAAATTGTGCCTTTTAATGGGATCTACTTTTGTAGATCTCAGTCCATCTCTTATAACTTATGAATTATATAAAATCATCCAGAATTGAAGGGGACTTCAAAAGAATATTCTCAACAAAATTCAATCTATACCTACATCATATTTTCCATTTAAATAGTTTAAATAAATATATTTTAATCACAATTCTTAGATCCATTTTTAATAAACTCAAAACTATCCAGTGCTTTTACATGAAAATGGTAAAGGTAAGCGGATTTTATTAAAAAAATTATATTATATCCTTGAAAGGTGCTGAACGTAAATGCCAGACTTGGTATCAATCCGACTTTGTAATTCATCATCATCATCATCATCATCACGGTATAAGCCTTGTGGCCCGTTCCGACTTCAAGGAAATTGATCGGACCATCTCATTCGTGGCCTGCCAACATTTCTTCTACCTACAGGTTTATACTTGTATACTATTTGTGGTGTACGGTCTTCGGTCATTCTCTGCACTTGATCTTGCCATTTTTGCCTGTATGCAATGATTGTTTCATTGAGACTCTGAATTTCCAATTCTCTTCTAATATCCTCGTTTCTTTTCTTGTCTATCAATCTATAACCTGCCACCTGTCTCAGAAATTTCATCTCAGCAGCCTCCACTTTCTTCTGTTGTGAGATAGTCAATTCCCAGTTTTCACACCCATAAAGCAGGGTTCGGATCGCCATTATTTTATACAGTTTTAACAAAGTTGAACGATTACAATTTTTAAAAGTTCTTTTTATTGTGCCACATATTGTTTGGAATTTGTTATTTTGTTTTGTATATCTCTATTACTGATATATGACAGAATATAGCCAAGATAACTAAAATAACTTTGTTGTTGGGTGGGTTTATCATTTATGCAAATTTTTGTTCTCAAATGGGCCGTTCCTATAAAAGTCATTATTTTTGTTTTCTCATATGAAATTTGAAGATTATATTCTCTTGTAATATTATTTAATGCATGTATGGCTCCTTGTAAGTTATCTTCCGTCTCCGCAATTAAAATCTGGTCATCAGCAAACAGCAATGTGTCAACATTTCTCCCCTTTATTTTAAAATGTGTTCTGAGCATAGTTTGCCATCGTGACTTTGTAATTTTGAGTTATATGCACGCTTTTATGACAATGCCTTTTTATCCACTTATGCCTTCAACCGCACTGCTCATATCGACGGCCGTTCTCCTTTGGAACATATCGATGGCATTAACTCGTACGCGTTGGGTTGTTTGTACTTTTGTATTTTAATCATTAGATCACGCACACATTCACACCCGCATTCATACTTCCAGACTCTGGGGAAGATGGGCAATCGCCTTGCTTGAAGCAAAATCCCCACCCCCAGCCCAAGCCGGGAATCGAACCCGAGAACTCTTGCACAGCAGGCAGGTGCTCTACCGACTGAGCTACGGGGCCAACACAATGCTTTTCTTTGGTATCTGGAGGCCTAAAACCTTGTGTTTGCCATGAAACCTAGGTATCAGATTTGTAGGTGGAATGCAATTCCACTAGGGGCGTGCTGTAGAACCTAAAATAAATATGCTATGGAATGATAACTGTAGACTTAGTGGTTTATTTATCAAATTAAACGTAGAAATCCCGCATTCAAGGAATTAGACGGTCAGAGGAGAATTCTGAAGAAAAAAAAGTATGCTTTGACTTACTGTTCTAGTATAATTTTACCACAATGGCAATCCGTATTTTACCTGCCAGTAACATTACAGAAACATTACAGTAACATTACTGGGAAATATAATGAGTCAATTGGAGAATTTAATGTCAGGAAGGCACGTTGGCCATGGTAGCTCAAGGGGTTAGAGTGACTGGACGGAAACCAGGAGATCCGTGGAACAAATCCCGGCCATCGCATTGAATTTTTCAATTGGTTCTAATTAATTAACATTACAGAATCCAGAAAATTTGTTGTGGAATGACAAAGACCATGCGCAAATTGGTTGTTATTCGAGCCATAGAAAAAAAAAACATTCATGAACGACACGATATCGGTCACTTTTACTTAATACTTTTCATGGAAAGTTTATATAGCTGGCGCAAAATTCTGTATTGAAACTGCACTTCCAAATGGCATATTTAGCAGTTTAATATTGCTAAAAGGCCGTTGCTTATCAACGCCAGTTACTGCTGGATCCAGTATTTGAATATTAATAACTACAAACAGCATAACTCATCGCATGTATGCATGTACACATAAAAAATGGGTCCATTTGCGATCTACTCCAATGACATATCGAATATTAGTTAAAAATCAGATATTTCAAATAACTTATCCCCATACACGTACTAAAGCTAAGCCCATAACGCTCATTATATTGAATATTAATCTGAAGGCGTAATTTGTCCCAGATATGCATGTATGCATCAAAAGTAAGCCGTCCTGTCGGGATCAATACCATGAGCGTCAAATCCACTATTTGAATATTACTACACACAACAGATGTTTCTAGCGACATCCGACATAGGCGTGCGCTGAAAATGATACAATCTCTAATCAACACCAATAGGTACGCTAACGGCTGTCAATTTTACTATATTAATATTAATTAATTAACTTAATTAATGCCAGAGGTTCTACTCCCATTAGCCCTGGACCCGTAGGACCAAGGACCCGGGGCTCCTTCGACCAGGGAGTTACCGAGCTGTCCCAAAAGGGCGCCCGGCGCCTCCGTGGGGCTTTCCATAGAGCAAGACCTAGAGACTAACAAGCCCCCCCCCCCATCTGGTCCTATGGACTCAAGTCGGAATGGAAGTGGATACGCCACCTACGCGCGCCACCTCCAAAATGGGAAGGCTACTGATTAACCTCGGTGGGGCCGCCTGGTGATCTAGCACACCTTCCACTAGCTATGCTGGTTAGTACGCGGGAATATATGGCTTCCCTCAACCCCGTCTGGAGACGTACCCGATCTCCCACCGGTATCGGGAACCACTGCCCCTTCGAGTTCAACCCAATCCGAACAACTCCCTATCAGGGAGGGGCTCAAATGTTCGGCCCGAGGTTTCTGTAGTAACGTCAGAGGTACCACGAGTGCTAGGGGTCCGTAGCGCCCGCACTACGGCAGCTGAAGGGCACGGATCCCCTCCTCTACGGGACTATATTAATAAATTTCTAAATTCGCGTTGCATAAGGTAAAAACTGGGTTCTCAATAGATTTAAAAGTACAGTAAAAATGGAGGTAGAGACAGCTGAGATGCAATTCCTCAGACGAATATAAGATTACGCATTAAAAGATCATATACCAGTATTGAAATACAAGATCACTTAAATATACCATAAGCTAGAGTAGAAGATACACTAACAATTGTTTCAACACATAGAAAGAATAAATAATGCCACACTTACAAAGTTAGCATTGAAATGCAAACCAGAAGAATAGCATTCAAGAGGACGAGCAAAAACCAGATGGGAAGATGTCTTTGTGTCGGAGCGTGTTCAAGGCCTAACCTTGGAGTGGAAGAAAAGAAGAAGAATATTAACAGATATGTCAGATGGCTCGAATAACCTATTTCAAATATGCTCTAAAGTGAATCCAGCACTGATCAACAATGATGCCTTGTTACTCCAACATACTGAATACTATTTTCAGAAAAGACAAATACATATTTCAAAGAACCTTCCCAAATGTGCTTCTGTTGGTTAAAAGAGTCACATCTATCAGGGTCTACTGACAAACGTGATTCAGGATGAACAGAAAGTGCATATATCCTAAACTTTCTATATGTGTGCACCTTGCATCAAAAATAAGCACAAATAGTTTACCAAATAATCTAATATGCTA
Source organism: Mantis religiosa (assembly GCA_030765055.1). Lineage (NCBI taxonomy): Eukaryota > Metazoa > Arthropoda > Insecta > Mantodea > Mantidae > Mantis > Mantis religiosa. The sequence goes on from CM060949.1 coordinate 102,767,423, forward strand.
AAATACAATATACATACGGCAGTAAGAGAACGTTGTGGGAATATGGAGCGTTAGTGGCTTGGCATTGTGCCATATTGATTTGCAGTCATCACAGAATGACTATGCGCGCATGGCAGAGTTCGGTACTGAATTATGGGCCATCATTCCACCCCTTCCGACCCTCTTTGAGGGATATTTAAGGGCTATTTAGAACGGGTTTTGCAATTATGGGGCTTGATTCTGAATCACTGAACACGGCGGAAGTTTGCTTCACAAATCTCCTATTTCTGGGTTAGTTCATGTCAAGCCATGCAAATGTGACACCTATGTGATCGCTGAATAGGTATGGCTTAGAATGTAAATACCAGTGAGCAATGGTTCACACCTCATGTTGTGGCAGATAAACTGCTTTGCATAAGCCCTAAACGTTATCTAAAATAAAACACACATCAAGTGTGACGTGAAAATGAAAGTCGGGAAACAGTAGTGTGGAATTAGGAGCAGGTATATTTTGCCTTCCATGACAATTCTGTTGCGCTGAGCTGACGCTTCCAGCTCGCCAATGTAATTTCAGCCGTCACTTGTCACCTTCCCCTAACCCACATCACGCAACGAGAACCTTGGTGCTACGAAACAAATGTTGCGCATGTATAACATTAATTAAGGATTCGATGTAACAACAGCATAGATTTAGGTCGTTTTTTCATGAAAACAGAGTTCTAAAATCACTTAGTTTAGTCACAAGTGTTGTCAAGAGCTTACTTATTGTAGAGGAAGCTCTGCATTCAATGGAAAGCTCGATGGCAAAATTTGAATGTATATGCACGTTTTAAAATTCCCACAGCCCCCAAATGCACTTTTAGAAAACAATCTGTGTATTTCACTGTATGCTATTTCGTGAGCAGTGTATCAAAACAACAAATACTGGATAAATTATAATTTCATTCTTAATCCAGCTTCATTTAATTATATATGGTGAAGATTTTCATCCCCCCATAAATCAAACCTGTATATAAAAAACAAGTAGCTTACAGCACGTAGAATAACTTCAGAGTCCGATGTAGAAGCCTTTAAACATAATGCCAAGTCCAATATAAAAAAATCAGTTAAAATGGCCTCCATAAATAAAGACTCAATTTCATTAAATTTCATTTCCTCAATCCCAACTAAAGCATCCTAAGTTTTTAATATTAAGTGACTAATAAAATGTACTTTCTTTAATTTTCTTTGAAATGCCTGTGAACTTCTCTTTTTAAGTACAGTGTGGCGCACAAAATGTCACACTTCAAAATTATTGATATAACTTTTAATAACCAAAACATGTCAATATTATAATGCGTATGCTCAATGAACGTGCAGTACATGTTCAGTGTGTCCATCTTGTAGATGTACCACCTCTTCGAGACCAACTGTGACGTTTCCGACCACCCTACGACTCATGTCTTCTGTTATTCTCTGGAAAAAGGTTGGGATAGCCACTCGCAGTTGCATTAGAGTGTGAGGTTTGTTGCGGTAGACTGTCTCCTTCAAATATCCCCATAAGAAATAATCACGGGGCATGACGGCCATATTGAACCACCATGAAAACGTTCAGGATATCGATGGGACATCACACGGAGCCCGAAATGTTGGTACAGGAAATCCAGTTTACTGTATGTGGAAGAGCTCCATCTTGCATAAACCATTGAGTCTCCATTGGTAACCCTGTTGCATAAAGTTGCGGAAGAAAATTGTTCTGCAACATGTCCGAGTAGCGCGCACTGTTAACTGTGCCGTTGAAAAAGATTAGCCCAATAATTCCGTGGCTGGATATGACACCCCATACACTAACCTTTTCTCCGTTATTTTCAATCTCGTGTACAACACCAGGAGGTTCTCGTGCCCAAAATATGATATGCTGCCAATTGACGCTACCATTCAAATGAAGTAAACCTCATCAGAATACCATGTGTTATGAATCACGGCATCATCATTTGCAAGAGCCTAAGACACAAACGGTAATCGCCGTACCTTGTCATGTTCCGTCAGTTTGTCAACATTGTCATTTTGTATGGGAATAATTTCATCTCAGCATGAAGTATTCTTTGAAGTGAACGACATGAGATGCCCATTTGGCCGAAGCTCGTCTCGTGGACTTCCTGGGATTCGTGTCAAAGTCACTCTCACAGCCTCGATATTCTCTGGAGTACGGATTGTGTTGACACGAGGTCGCTTTTGCTCTAAAATATGGCCATCAGTTTAAAATTGTGTGGTTAGTCTATACACTGTCTGTCTGCATGTGGCCCACCTCATACGAAAATGAACAAGGAAACGTCGTTGCGTCTCTGCTACGCTCTTCGTTTCCGCGTAAAACAAAACAGTTTTCACTTTTTGTTCTAGCGTCAACCTGCCTTTGTCCGCCATTTTACTAAACTGAAGCGTTGGAATCGAGCATGCGCGATATTGACAGTCTGTTGAACCACGCATGAACTATGGTTGTCACATCATTCCAGCGTTGCCAACCCGCAATTAACATATTTATTACACAATTTCAATGTATGACATTTCGTGCGCCAGCCTGTACTTTATTTCTGAGGGCGATTACCCTGCACTTTATGTTCTTCTACACAATCTTACCATTCACACTCCCAGGATGTTCTAGGCCGACCATGGCCGTGTCATGACTGAGTGGTTAGAACGCTCGGCTCTCCACCAAGGCCTGGGTTCGATCCCAGGCGACTGCAAAGAGCGAATTGTGGTGCACAGCACGGCGCTGGTGCGGGTTTTCTCCGCTATCTCCAGTTTTCCATGCCATCTCTTTTCACCAGTGCTCCATCTTCATCTTATGTATCATCAGTGGTCAGCGCCTGCGGTGCAACATGTAGTAAAAGTGTGCGTTAAACACTAGATATTTAACTTTATTTAGGCCGACAACGATATCTTCTGCTCGCTGGAGACCATTGCAACATTGTCATCTCTTTTCACCCATCTTTCTGTCGTCACCATATCATTGTAGTGCTCGTCTCTCAATCCTTTCAATCACCTATTTTCCACATCCATTATTATTCTAATATTTTTGTTTCTTCTCTCCTCTAATCTGGACACACTAGCCCCCGTCCATCTTCCATCCATTTTAATTGTCTGCGTCTTGCTTGTTCTGAACCTACAATAAATTCCAGCCTTCTGCTTCACGTCAATGTACTTTCTACTATGCTCTTAAGAATTCCCGGTTTTATTGTTTGCCTGTTTTCCATTGTTATTTGCCTGCTCCGTAACACTTTATAGGTATTCAAGAATTTCATTATTATTCTTCCCCATGCACTGTTCTGTAATTTAAATTTTGATTAACAATTTATAAACTCGTGAAGAACTGATTATAATTAAATTCTTTCTTAGAGTTGTGCTTCAAGGAATTTGCGTACTGTAAATTTCACATCTTTACGACACTAGGCAGTAATCATGTCATAATCTGCAAACAGCATCGACTGTATAGTTTCTTGTCCAATTGGAATTCCCATTCCTCGAACCTGAGTTATTCCACTGTTTCAATATCTACAGATTTATTACCTTTCAAACATGGTAGGAGAAATTCACCAACCTTGTTTCAAGCCTTTGTTTGTAAAGTGTGAAACAGTCTCTTCCCTAAATTAGCGGTAGCTTGGCATTTCTGATGCAACCTCTTAGTTAATGTTATTAAGAGCAAACCAACTTTAATACATTTTATGTTTCTCTACAGTTGATTTACGGGAACTGAATCGTATGCCTTCTCTGGATTTCTGAATATTAAATGTGCTTGCCTTTCTTTCTTTCTTTCTTTCTTTCTTTCTTTCTTTCTTTCTTTCTTTCTTTCTTTCTTTCTTTCTCTTTTTCTTTTTTTTTTCTCTCGTAACTAAAACTAGTATATGATTCATACTAACTTCCCTATATTGAAGGCCACCTCATCTTCAGATACCATGCCCTCAATTTTTTGCTCACTGTTGAAGATGCTTCTGGTAAGCCAATAACATTTATATTTCTAAAAATTTAAGAGTCCTTCTTGCTCCCTCTTTTATGGTAGCAGAAATATATGACATATATATTCCAATGTGCTCAATTTCATCCCATGTAATAAGTAAGCCCTGCTAGCTAAGAAGGTCCGTATTTCCACAGCTCTCATTGCACTAAGCTTGTCAGTTTTGGCTTTTATTCCAGTGCCCCTCCAACATATTCTAAAATCGCTTCAAATTCATTCATAATATTGAGTACACCTTAATGATTTTTCCAATGTATTTTTACTAGGAAGCTTTGAAAATACTTTTATTCATTGATGAATATTTACAAAAGTAATGCTGGAGAAGTATTATAAGGTACTCCAAGCTTGCGCCAATGTACTACATAACAGATATCGTAGAATGGTATCTTTCATCCCCTTAATCTCTTATATGACTTAATCAATTTCCTAACATTTATTTTACGTTCTCTACATTGATTTCAATGTTCATAAGACTTTCAACTGAAGATTCAAAGTTTTACTTCTGTTTTATTGTTTCCAATTATTCTTCCACCATTTATTTTCTCGTTTCTTGAAGGATCATCAGCATCCTACATTATAGATGTTTAAGAAATTCATATAGTTCTTTAGTTTTCAATTTTCAATTACTGCGTTCAGTTTTAATTATAATATTGTGCATTCTGCAAGATTTTAAGCAATTCATATACATAGTTCTTTAGCTATCAATTTTCATTTAGTGCGTTCAGTTTTGATTTCCTTTTTAATTTATGTCCTCCAACGTTGTCATATCGCACGATGAATGGAATGGGTTATAATTTGTCCCCCAACGTTATGTTATATGGGACGATGAATGGAATAGGCTAAATGATGCTCATGAGCCCAGGGTGTATAGAGTCTAGGGTTACTCGACATCCGTTTTTCAGGATAAGGAAAACCCCGGGACATCCGTTTTTCAGGATAAGGAAAAACCCCGGGAAAATCTTATCTAGGTAACTCACCCTGACCTAGATTCGAACTCATGACCTCTTGAACGTCAGGCAGACACGCTGTCATCTGCGCTACTGAGGCGGTATATAATTTATTTTAATACAAGAAACTTTACACTTTCTTTTTGCAATTTATTAACCCAGAGTATAAGACCATCATTACATTTATTTCCATTTTTATTCTTTACTGGTTTATATTTTGTCTCTAAGACGGAATACAACTTTTACTAGATAAATGCTGGCCCCATAGTTCAGTCGGTATAGCACCTGACTGCCGTTCTAGGGGTCCCGGGCTTGATTCCCGGCGGTGGGGTTATCCGAGATAATTCCTCATCTTCCACAGAGTCTGAAGTCTGAATGAGAGGGCTAATGTGTGCGTGATCTAATAATTAAAACCCAACGAATACGATTTAACACCTTCGATATGTTCCAAAGAAGAACGGCCGCCGATATAACCACTGGAGTTAAATGGAACAACAAAATTTTTTACTAAAACCGCATGATGATTTGAACCGCGTTCTGCTAGTAATTTTTCACATCTTGTACTTCAATTGCTCGTGCTTTTCTCTTAATAGTACATACATTATTTGCATGTGATTTAAATGGATCTGTTCATGTAAACCTTATGTTTAACATAACACATTGTGTTATATTCTTGTTCTATACAAAATTCAATCAATCTCTGAACATTGCCTTCTCTGGTCCAAAGATATCATCATTAGTTCTTCCAGCATGTCCAGTTATTATTATTATTTTCTTATCATTTAATTCCGGCTGTATTATGCTTCTTATTGATAATGTAGCAACAGCAAAAATGTTTTAAACGAGCGGGTTACCAGCTCTCTGCCTAGCCTCTAAGGCTGGTTAGTGGAACACAAGATATCTCCAGTGTCATGCAGGTACAACACTATACCACGATTCTCATAAACTTAGGCGAAGAACAGAGCTTTCCGGCATTTGTTAACTTGCTCCTTTCTTGTACCCATTAGACGTACTTGGACGGAGCGCTCACTTGTATAGCCGACGGCTAATATAATATAGTTAGCCGTAATAACTTCCCAGAACATTCGTGACGTCCAGACACCCAGGAGGTTCTAGTTTTCCTGCGACGTCGCTTATCGTATTTGCACTTATCTATTTTGCTACTTAACTATTTACTATTTCGACGGTTCGGTGCCGACTTTCCCATAACCTGTCGCAATAGCCGTTGTGTCACAGTACTTTCTAAAGGCAACCTTAAGAGACAAACTTAAGAGAAATCACTTAACAGACATCACTTGAAATAAATGTCGCCATGTTGTGAACTAAATAGTTGTAATTTAAAAATATTAGCAATTATTTGTATCGTGTTCTGAAGTTTCAAGCAGTAACATTTGAAAATCAAGCAGTCCTTCATTTGGCCCTCATGAGCTCGTAAAAGGTATGCAGCACCAAGGCCAATTTAACTGCATCCTCACACTGGAATATACTTCTGTTCGACTGATAAACTTTTCTGAGAAGCATTCGTTTATGATTTTTAAAACAAGGATTTCCATTTATAGGGTAATTTGGAATAGGAGGATTTTCTTCAAAATCTTCATGTCACACTTCGGAAGAAATGGACTCAAATAAAAAGCTTTATATTTAGCCGACATGGGGTTTTCAGTATCTCCTTCCGCACGCACGCACGCACACACACAAGACCTACACATTTTCACATATTTTATAAAAAAATCGGAATCGCGGTTCTCAAATGCATATATTTGTGAACTCTAAATTCTATTTTAAGAAGCAATACAACATTTCTGTTATTTAATATAGGTAAGTAATATAGAAAGGGAACACTTACGGCTTACTTGGTATTTTTAATTCCACGAGTTTTGTATTCGATATACTTATTTTGTTGTTATTAAGATTTAAGCACCAGTTTTATTACAGTTGATTAATAGACATATATGCATTATCTTATTGTCTGTTAATTTCTAATCTCTACAGGAGCTCTGAGAAGTTAACTGGGCTCACAGGTGAATCAGCTCGTCTGTTCACAAAACATGTGCTTCATAAAACAAGAGATTTGATGGACAGGGTTTCCATTCCATCGATTTAGAAGCCAGGGATGATTGCACCCACACAAAGTGCATGACATTTTACCCCTCACCCCTCTGATAAATGGCTAAATCTAGCATGAATGTATAGCGATGCCAGTAGTGGTCGGAAATGACATACCACGGCGATATGATTGAAATAATACTCTCCGATACCATTCTTCATCTAAAGTACTGTTTTTCTTGAAACCATATTATCTACTGATCCATGTCTGCTCTCTAAATATCAGATTGAAATTTCTTACTCGACAAAGGACTGTACGTTCCTCAGTAGGAGAAGCACTCTTTGCTGCAAATGGAAAAAGAAGTGTACAAAACAAAAAGCGTAGGAATGGTTGAATAAAATATAAATAAGACTTCAATAATATTTCTAAGTTAGTGTTGTCACAATATAGTGACATCCTTTGACATTCATAGCAGCAGACATGGATTTTAGGCTGTAAAGGTTAAAATGCAAATCGCATTTTCTAGATATCTGAATCGAACAGTTTTAACTTGTATTTAAATGGATGTTTTAGGCAGTTTCTAAACATAGTTCTTCACAAAATAAAATAAAAAGTCGAGTTAAAGTATAAAAATGTATTCTTTAATTACTCAGAAGCTATTTTTAAATACTGGTATTCTAATTAGAAATGTATGTGCCAGATCATAGTACATTTCGATACAGAAACGAAAACGGTGGCAGACAATGGCCAAAATGATGTCGTTCAAAACAAAATTAGAAAACTTTACGAACTTTCGAATTTTAACTTAATGTTACAGGACTTTTAACAGTTCCTTGGCTCTAGTACTAGCTCCCTTGCTTTCCTATTTACCAATGATAGGTAAAGAAATAAGTTGGATGGCGGAAATTCACGGCAAAAAAGTACGCTTTGAAGCTCCTTAAACGGAAAGAAAGCAATTTAGACGAGAGAGAGAGAGAGAGAGAGAGAGAGAGAGAGAGAGAGAGAGACGTGGTTAAAAAAAACTGAAGTTATTGAAACAGAGAAGTCTAGAAAACGCAGTTTTTTCTACTTCCATTTAAACCGCACCTTTAAATACAAATATCAACCTTTGCAATTGTGTAAATTTGTCTATAATTGTCATTGGAGGACTGCTTATACATTAGCTTAAACACACATTTACGCTCTCATTTATCATTGCAGTCCCTGGGGAGAACGAAAAGTATTACCTCCCACTTGCAGTACAATCCGGAAGCTAAAGCTCGCAAAGTTAAAAGCTGCGGTTTTATCCTGTCTCGAACGAGAAGCCTAAATGCAGTAAGAGTAAACAAACAGCGCATGTGAGTTTAGAACTTCCTTTTCTCGAAATCTTCTTCTTAAAGTATTCCCCATGATGCAATGTCTTTTCAATTTCTTTCAAATTCTCAATATACGAGGGCTGTTCAACAAATGAATATAATTTTTTACGGTCATAATTTTTCGCACTAAAATTCAATCTTATTGTATTCTGTTAGCTTAATGTGGAACAAACACGCCGTAGTAGCTTCATTGTTGATACTCCTAGTTACCGCCTGTGAGAACCAGGCAAGTTCAGATATATTCAGTAACGCCTACCGCTGCAATGGAGGTAACACGCGAGGAACAATATATGGCTTTGAAATTTTGCTTATATCTCAACAAATCTTCAGTTTAGGCCCATACAATGTTACGGGAGGCCTATGGAGAGTCTTTTCTTCCCTACAGCACAGCTCCAAAGTGGTCTAAAATGTTTAAAGAGGGGACACAGTCAATTTCAAAGGAAGGTGGACCCGATGCTCTACGGGCCCAAATGACCTTGTTGTCAACGGGCCCTAAAACACCACACACTCACTCACCCGATGCTCTAGTTACTGCTCTTACGGAAGAAAACATCAACACTGCTACTGCCATTGTGAGAGAGGATCGACGAATTACCTTAAGATCACTTTCTGAAATACTGAACATTTCATTGGGTGCCACCCACAATAGGTGACAGAAACATCACACGTGAGACGGGTTTGTGCGCGATGGGTTCCAAGACTGTTGATTCCCGAACGAAAGGACATTCGCATGCAGGTCTGCATGCATTTAAAGTTGATGTTAGAGGAAGATCCAGAGTTTCTTTCGAACGTAATCACTGCTGATGAAACTTGGCTACATCATTTTGATCCTGAGAGCAAAGAGCAAAGCTCGGTGTGGAAATCGCCTTCATTATCAACCCCCGAAAAAGCAAAGGTGGTTGCTTCTGCTGGGAAAGTTATAGTCATATCATTCTTTTATATTCATGGAATGGTTTATCAGCATGTTGTACCTGCACATAGATCAGGAACTGGACAATAATACAGGGATGTCCTGAAAACATTGCAAGTTCATATCAGGCGAAAAAGACCACATCTCCGTGAAGCAGGCCGGATGCTGCACCACGATAATGCGCGGCTATATATGCCAATGTTGTTGCTGAATATCTTGCAAGAATCAACGTGAAGTGTATCCCTCAATCTCCCTATAGTCCGGATTTAGCCCCATGTGACATTTTTCTATTCCCTAACTTGAAGAAACGCATTCGTGGGAGGCATTATCCATCATCAGAAGCAGTGGTGAATGGTGCGGAAGCGATTTTGAAGGATCCCTCAAAATGGTTTCCAGCATGTCTTTGAAGACTGGCAGAAACGCGAGGACAAGTGCATTGAATTCAGGGGAGACTATTTTGAGAAGGACCATCAAAATTATGAGGATGAGTAAGGGTACGTTGTCAAAAAAATTTGTGATCATTCTTTATTGAACAGCCTTCGTATGTTCTTTGATCAGGGGAGACTATTTTGAGAAGGATCATCAACATTATGAGGATGAGTAATGGTACGTTATCAAAAACATTTGTGATCATTCTTTATTGAACAGCCTTCGTATATTCTTTGAATATGAAAGAAGGTATCTAACAGCCTTTCCTTGAAATCAAGTGAAGATCTCCGTTTAAATGGAAATTAATTCTTCTTCCACAACAGCCATACTGGCATATTGGCCATGGTATCTCAATGGTTAAGAGCAACCGGACGGAGACCGGGAGTTTCTAGTTCATATCCCAGATATGGCACTGAATTTTTCAATATGACTACCCATTTGAATTTATAGTTTTAATAATTTAATGAATTGTGACTTTTTAACAAATTCTGTAAAGACTGTTTTAATGAAGACTATATTTAAGAAAATAATACGCAACCTTTACAAGTCTAAACTTTCCACATATTTAGTCACGTCGGCATTTTACATACTCCTATGACCTCATTTTAATTTTGTGAACATTATATCTTTGTGATCTGACCAAGAAGATTCCTGTTATAATTATGTTTGAACAAATTTATCGGCATTCTATGCAATTTGTAGAAATAAACAATTTAGGTATTGATTAATCCTAACTATTATTTAAATAATTACAACTTTTAATTTCAAGGATGAAACCTTCCTCCCCAAAGAACTTACATGAGCAAAACTTTCACTATTTGTTATTTTCTGAAAGCCGACTCATAATAATTTTGATTAAACTAAAAGTCTAGGATATTGTCGCAACAAAATGTGTTTATAATTGTAAGTAGTACTTGAAGTTATCTTTATTCTATATAAACTGGTTTTGTATAAAATGGAGAAAAGTGCAACACAGCAGCAATGTAAAATGTGATAAAATATGCAATTTGTGTCAAATAACTTCTTGCAGCATTATATCTTCACCAGATACCACCTGTTGTTGCATTTTTCTGTATATTATACATTTGAATGTTTACATATTCTACTCCTTACCTTTATAAACCAAGCAGGATGGATGAGGCTGTGTTGTCCCTGGAAACGATTCTCGTTTAATCATTTTAAGTTCTTCCATGATTTTCCCAGATTGATAGGTGAATGGATTATACGCAACCATGGATTTCCCTGTCCAGTTCCACGCCCTTTCGGAGTTGCTGCGCCTGGTGGTGTGGCGTTTGAGTGAATGCTCTTTAAGGAGAGAACTGTTCCTTTCTTGTCACAAGACCATCTGCCCGAAACCGTCCTCCGGCCATACAAATGATCAAGAAGCATTGTAGAGGCGTAGAAAACGCGCTATATGGAAACATTAGGAAATCCTTTCCACCGCACCTGTCACCGTCAGATCTGTACACCCTCCGTACTCATCTCTACCTCCGAAAGGTTTAGTAGGGGCCGCGATGTGGCTGAGTGTTACACCGCTCGATTCTCACCAAGACGGCCCGGGTTCGATTCCAGGCGACCACAAAGTGAGATTTGTGGTGGACAACATGCCGCAGAGACGGTTTTTTTATTTATTTATTTGTTTGTTGGTTGGTTGGTTCGTTTGTTGGTTCGTACGTTGGTTCGTACGTTGGTTCGTTCGTTGGTTCGTTCGTTGGTTCGTTCGTTGGTTCGTTCGTTCGTTGGTTCGTTCGTTGGTTCGTTCGTTGGTTCGTTCGTTGGTTCGTTCGTTCATTTATTTATTTATTTATGTGAACATTACAGGTTTGCCGAATTACAATGTTCACTATAAAGCACAACATGAACAAAGTGTATCAAAGTGTGTCCGGGATTCCGGTTTTTCCCGCCATATCGTTCCACTGGTG
>CM060949.1:102784002-102847871 GCA_030765055.1 Mantis religiosa
ATTGACGCACGGACGTAGTCACAGCCTCCTCAACTCCAAAATGAATCCCACGATGAGCTTCCTTTAGTGGCCCGAACAGATGGAAGTCTGATGGTGCCAGGTCAGGGCTGTATGGGGGGGGGGGGTGAGGTAAGACTTGCCATCCCAATTTCTCAATTTCTGCAGTGGTGTAACGGCTGGTGTGTGGTCTTGCATTGTCATGCAAAGAAGAACATCCGCCATAGTTTTTGTTGGGCGAACTCGGCGAAGACGTGCTTTAAGCTTTTCGATTGTTCTGACGTGTTGGACAGAATTTATTGTGCATCCCTGCTCCAAAATATCAATCATAAGCACACCCTCTGCATCCCAAAACACTGTCGCCATAACTTTCCCTGCCAACCGCTGCGTTTTGAATTTTTTTTCTTCGGTTACGTTGCGTGATGCCATTCCATTGGCTGCCTCTTTGATTTAGGTTCAAAAAATGAACCTACGTTTCGTCTCCAGTAACAATTTTTTTCCCAGAAACTCCTCTCCCCCCAAATTGAAGCGCTGCAAGTGTTCGGAGGCTATTGTTTTCCTTGTTTCTTTGTTTGGGGCGGTTAACATTCTTGGTACCTAAAGTAACAAACTTTTGAGTAACCTAGTTGTTGCCCGCCTCGGTACCGTAGATGGTAGCATGTGTGCCTCACGTTCATGAGGTCCCGAGTTCGAATCTCTGTAAGGGTGAGTTACCTGGATAAAGCTTTTTCCGGGGTTTTCCCTTATCCTTCAAAATGAATGTTGGGTAACTCTAAGCTCCATGGAACTTGGACTCACCCAATTCATTCATTCACCGTCCGATATGACTTATCGTTGGAGGACGTAAATTACAACAACAAAAACCAGTTGTTGAATAATCGTCATCACACTGCCATTACTGAGGGAGGTAATGCGACACAATCACCTGTTGTTACCCGGCGATCACCACGAATAATGTCATCGACTCGCTGAATGTTGCATGGAGCCACTGCAGTCACCGGCCTGCCACTTCGCTTTTCATCTGTCAATGGTGTTTGCCCTCCAGCTTCGTTACAGCGACGAACCCATCGTCTAACAGTGCAGACATCCACCGTTGCATCACCATAAATCTTTTTTAGCCTTTGGTGAATGCGAATTGGCGTTTCACCTTCCGCAGTCAAAAATTCAATCACAGAACGCTGTCTAATACGAATGTCAATGTCAGCCATTTTGCAAGAGGATGCAGTGCTACCACCTGTTGACTTAGGAAGTTACTACTGCAGGGGATTGGAGAAGGTTTGAGGAATTGCGCCAAATTCAAAGTTTTCACATAACTTATTTAAGGGAAAAAAATAGGAGGCATTACTTTTTGACCCACCCTCCTATGTTTTTACAGGGAGGCAAATGGAAGTTATAATAATGTGAAAGATCAAAAAGATCGAAAATGATCGCACAACGCTAAATGTCCTCTGCACATGTAGTTGATTCTCCACACCTACTTTCTATCTTTATAGCTATTTAAAACAAGTTTTAAACGATGCAACTAATGTATTTATGCTCCTAAATATCGTATAACATTCCAACAAGTATTTGTGTCTCCTAGTATAAAAAAATTGAAATATACAAATAAATATATTCCAGTTTTATGCAAAATGTTTGTTACCTACGTGCAGTGTAGCTCATACCTAAGTCCTACATTTTAAAATGTTGCTATAAAACTGTCCTTAATTTTGTAATGATTTTATGATTAATGAGTTAATGATTTGAGGATATCATCAAATACCCTTTCAAACACGTAGAAGTGGACGCAGTGATTTTGCGGTTGTTTCATGCCTCAGATGAATGGATGGATGGACCATTTGCGCCAGTAAGGCATCTGCATTACGAAAATACCTGGAATTAATCATATTGTGAACACAGAAATGAAAACTATTTTTCACGGTTAAAGATTTTCAAGCTTTCATCAAAAATATTTTTTTGAGTTGAAATGATCCTCGTCTCAAAAGCAGTTTTAAAAAATCTTGCATGCTGCATGCACAAGGGCGTGTTAACATGCATGCACGCGCGTATTATCTGTAAACAGTATCACTCAAAAGCATAAGATGCATAAATACCAAATCTCTTATTTAAGTTCAGCATTTTCCAAGGATACCCCAAAAATTCTCAACAAAATTCCCCCCACTACAAGTTAGTCTTTACAAACAGCTAGCAAATATGGCTAGCACTGTTGTTATTAAAATGTCATATATTTGATATAACGCGGAGCGAAATAAAATAATTTTTCCATGAATAGCTATGACATTTTGTTGTATGGGTTGTTTTAGGTGTATTTTCGTAAAACTGAGAATCCTTAGAAAATAGCCACAAGTGTAATGCAAAAGAATGTGGCAGTTATTAAAACTATAAAATCCATTACCAAACGTCACTTACCGGATATATTTGAATGTTTTCCATACGTTTCGCCTTCTTTGCTGATTATCTATGCTAAGTAGAAGTATTTAATTCTACTCAACAAGTAAGACTCCGATATTTCACTGAAATGTACGTTTTTAAGTCCCTTGTGCACTGAAATAAGCTACCACAGAGGAGATTTGGCAAAGAGATCCAAACTTAGTGTATTGTACCTATGCCCCCAAGTGGCAAAATGCAACAGTTACTGGGAGCGGAGAATTAAGGAGGCTCTGGCGATTTCGTCCGAAAGGAGCACGCTTAATCGTGATGCTGGATTTCAGTTCAGCTCCTGTTGTAAACCGGCCTTAAAAATGGAAATCCGTCGATTAAAGAAGCAAATATCAATACAGCTTGATAATTAAGTTAAGTAGTTATTTTTCTTTGACACAATTTTCTATACTCACGCCATCTCCTGACCTGGCATTTAATTTACTGAAAACAGTCTTTTGTTCAGTAATGCGAATTTTGATAGTGTTTTGTCTTTGTTTATAGTTGTATTATATCCAGTATTTCATTTTTGGTTTTAACATTTTATAAATATCCTGATGATGGGAGTGATGCACACTCCTGAAACGTCGATATCTGATCGTCTTTTCACCTGGCTTGTTGCCCGAGAAGAAATTGATTATATTCGTCGCCAGGAAAACTTTAGGTTTTATTTTACGGCATAACCCGTGTTGTCGAGTATTCTGAATATAATAAATATGAGGAAAATTAACGAATAGTATTCTCAACATGTGTTTCCATATATACGTACATTATACTATTGTATCCCTATTTTAATGCAAAGTTAGTATAATAAAGAAGGTACAAGCGTCATCACAGTGCCAGAAGGATGGCTTTAGTGAGGTAATCGCCTTCCCGTACAATTCATTTTATTTCTCTTTCTTTTACTCTTCGGGTGAAGCTTATTGAATACACCTACACCACGTTTACCTGCCCAGTGAGGAACGTAGGGAAAAGGCTCCAGTCAAATTGACCTACCTACGGCATTTGACCTGCGGCATTAGACCATGCTAAAGCTTTTGGCTTTAAGGAAAAATAATAATTACACAAGATATTCTGAAGATCCTCACTAACTCTCGGGATGTGGTGCAACAACTAGTACCTCACGGCTGGCCCCGTAGCTCAGTCGGTAGAGCACCTGCTTGCCGTGCTAGGGGTCCCGGGTTCGATTCCCGGCGGTGGGGTGGGGATTTTTCTCCGACCAAGATAATTCCCCATCTTTCCCAGAGTCTGGAAGTATGAATGAGAGTGTGAATGTGTGTGTGATCTAATGATTAAAAAACCAAAGATAACGAGTTAACACCTTCAGTATGTTCCAAAGGAGAACGGCCGCCGATATGACCATAGTAGTTAAAGGCGGGGTATAAATGGAACAATTAAAGAAAAACTAGTACCTCACTTACCGTGCTACAGGTACTACCAGAAAAGCAGGCTACAAGTGTATTTCTTCTCCTATATGAAAGAGAACTGAATAATTATTTTAGGTGTCTTAACTGTTACCAAATTTTTACACTGGTATATCAATATATGGATTACGAAACTTGTAAGATTTAAACAGTTCTAAACTACTTAATTTAATGATGAAGAAAACTGATAGGTATTTCACTGATATGTCATGCTGTTATGGAAAAATAAGTTAGCCTTTCTTAAAAATAGGAAATCATATTTTCTATATTGATAAAACCTTAAAATTAAATTTGAGTCTGAAGAGTCTTATGATTTACCATAAAAATCTTATTAAATGCAAAACATGTGCTTACAAAATGAATAAGTTACATTTCAACAACGGCTCAACGTAGACCTTACATTTTCCCAATTAGTTTTTGTTCTATATTCTAGTAATTTCAGCTAGCCAGCATCAAAATTATGGTTTTAACAAGTTTTGAAAACCTAAGCTTTCACTGGTTATTTTAAAGCCATTTCTTCGCGAAGCTTGTGTCAGCTCTTTTTTAATGCGGATAACAATATTAGAACATAACACCAATAATTGCTTTCAACAGCTTCAAGAAAATTAAGTAAATGCAAAGGGTAGCTATATGCAACGTATGTATGCCGGCACTTCATTATCATCTTATTTCTATATATTTATATGTATATAATATATATTATTCCGGAAATTAATTATTTCACACTGGCCGTGCGAAGGCTAAAGTATGGAAAGGTAGAGTCAGACTGAAAAATGCAATGCCATAGCCGGGATTTGAACCACGGATCTTCTGGTCTCCGTCCAGCCGCTCTAACCCTTGAGATACTATGGCCAACGTGCCGATATGACATTAAATGCTCCAATTGACTCGTATTTTTTCCGGTAAACCACTTAGGAGTTCTCATAAACACATGAGACAACTATCTCAATGGCGACTTACATTGTATAATTAGTTTAAGGCCCGGGCTTTATAGTTAACCACTATTAGGTCAATTAATGGAAATTAATTGTACTTTCACACTGGCCATGTGTAGGCTAAAGTATGGAAAGGTAGTGGTGGTTCAAATCCCGGCTATGACATTGAATCTTTCAGTGTGACTCTACCTTTCCATATATTATTCCATTTATACCCCGCCTTAAACTCCAATGGTCATATCGGCGGCCGTTCTCCTTTGGAACATATCGAAGGTGTTAGCTCGTATTCGTTGAGTTTTTAATCATTAGATCACGCACACATTCGCACTCTCATTCATACTTCCAGACTCTGGGGAAGATGAGGAATTATCTTGGGCAGAGAAAAATCCCCATCCCCACCGATAATCGAACTCGGGACCTCTAGCACGGCAGACAGGTACTCTACCGACTGAGCTATGGGGTCATCCCCTTTTATTGTTATTGTGGTTGTGGTTGTTGTTGTGGTGGTGGTGGTTGTCGTCGTTGTTGCACTTCTTTCCAAGACGGAAATTTGCGTTCAAATCTTATCAAGTATCTCAATTTATTAACGATTTTAAAAGATTTAAGATAATTCTTCTGAAATGTTGGAAAATGTTCGTTTTCAAACTATATAAAATATTAATTGTTCTTTCACACTAGCCGTGTGTAGGACGCACTATGAAAGGGTAGAGCCAGAATAAAAAATTCAATGCCATAGCCGGGATTTGAACCACGGATCTTCTGGTTTCCGTCCAGCCGCTCTAAACCATTGAACTACTATGGCCAACGCGCCAACATGACATTAAATTCTCCAACTGACTCGTGTTTCTCCCGGTAAACCACTTAGGAGTTCTCATAAACACATGAGACAACTACCTCCATGGCGACTTACTATGCTGTAAGTACTTTATAAAATATTTTGAACTAAATGATAAAACTGAACTGTATATAACCAAAACCGCTTTAAAATAAACAGACAATAGCTCCAAACACAAAATGTTGATTTATGACAATTTGTGTTTTTCAGATGTAAATAATTTTAGTGTTCATTCTTACTTCGATAATTCTTCAGAAAATAATTTTAAAACCTGTTCTCTCTCAAGAAAAACAATTTGGATATCCCTTACCCTCTTAAGGAAGCTAGTTATATACCAAAAATACAGTGAATTTGAGAGTTAATTGTTCTTTCACACTTTAGCTTCTGATTAAAAAGAAATGCGTTGCCACAACCAGAATTTGAACCACAGATCTTCCAATCTCCGTCCTATAGCGCTAACCACTGAACTCCACTGCAACAGCCAATCACAGCCAGCACGGAACTAAATTCTCCAACCGACCTGCATATTTCCCGGTAAATCACAAGATGTCAAATTCATACAAGATGAAAATCTTAATGGCAACTTCAATGTCTATGTACTCCCTATGCCAGGGCTTTATTGTTAAACCACCATTAGGGTAACAAAAAAGATGAAAAACCAAAAGATTCCAATATCCCCGGAATTCACTGCAATGCTAACTGGTAATGGAAAATTAAAGGTGTACCTCTACCAATTTAGAATCATAAATAACCCACTGTGCCCTTGCGGAGAAAAAGAACAGACCGTTATATTTAATATTTAATTGCAGAAGACTCGAAAAACAAAGACAGACAAACAAACAAATAAGACGATAAACAAAACAAATTGGCAAAAGGTATAACAAACAATGGGGAGAGATGGCCTACCACGAATGAGAAGATTGTGAATAATCATCGGAAGTCGTTTGTAAAATGTTTAACTTCTATAAATATCACGGACATGGACTGATACTTATAGAGTGTAATAAATACAAATTTGAACTCCACAATCAACTCACTGCAAAATTTATTATAATTTTACAATTAATTCAAAACTATTACGTATACTTTTAAAGCATAATGTCCACATCACAGACATTTAAAGTGTAATAATTATAAATTGTGAACCCTATACAGACATTCAGCTAAAACCACAGACTCAATTTAGTGTACATAGTGTCTATAACAGAAAATTCTTCAATGTAAATTCATTATAATGTTTTAAATTGTTAATTCAAAAGTGGACATGTAACTATAAAGCATGTATTATTACTACGTAATGGGGCATGCTGTTGATGGAAAAAGGGAAAAAAGGCATTAGGGTGTAGAAACATCAAATTCAAAATGAATAAAATTTGGTTGATTCGATTATAAACATTGTTTTAAAATAGGAGTATCATATACCTAGCTTTCTAAAAAACTAAAATTTGTACTAAATGTAAGTCAACAAAATTACGAGGGCCATTTAATGAAAATTAGATGTTGAAAAGTGAATGTCCATTCGTAGGTTTTGTTATAATGTTACCAGTTCAACTAGATCAAAGTAACTTCATACCACGCATTTGCTTATTCTTGTTGTTGCACAACATTTTTAACTATGTGTCACAAACACACGAGAGTTTTTTTATGCTTTCACAGCTCACTAATAATTCCTGAATCTCTATTTATGTTACATTTGAAAAGTAGTTCCAGGCTTGTCAAAGGGTTGCTAAAAATACGACAGCGCGAAAACCACAAAAATTAATTGAACTGCTGTCATTGATAATGACAGATATACGGTCAAGTCCAGATAAAATATTGATTCACACTTGCATGGTGATGAAATCAACAGTGTTGCCTATTAGCCGGTCTGCTTCCATGAAGGCGACAAAAATAAACAATATTTTCAAAACATACATACATCGGAATTACAGCAAACAATCCTTTATTAATTTTATACATTATTTCCTGCCGGATGGGTGTTATTTTCTGTGGGGTGTTTGATACAATATTTACGTATTTAGGGAAAAAGCAGTCGAGTCAAACTGGGGAGATATGGGCAACCAGTCAACTCTGTCAGGAAACTGAAGTCCCCTGTTGCATCTGCATCTGCTGCATAATTTAAATCGGTTTCTACTCTGATTAACCAATGTTTTGACATAGGACTTCCTATTTATATATTGTTCATTTCTTTATTTGTTTATTTGTTGGTCTGTTTATTTATTGATTTAATTATTTCAGCATTCCTATATTCATGCGGAATTAGCAACCCTCGCGTTTAAGGTTTGTGACCAAAATCCTAAACACTAATATCCTGCCTTTTTCACAGGGAAAGACCATTCTAATGTCATTAAAGTCCTAGTTTAGCTTTCGCTTGTTCTCTGATTTATCTATATTAGATAAAGGGTGTATTTTTAATATGAATATTCTCAAGTGTATGTAAGTGTTTGTGATTGTGAGAAAGAAAACAAGAACGGGCCAAACTCAAAAACGAAATATGGGATACAAAAACTGCAATTCAGTGCAGCATATATTTAAGGATGCAGGGGAAGGAGTATATTCACATATCCTCCCTCTACAAAAAATTTTCTGGAAAAAGAAATTGAATGCCCCTATATTATTAAAAACAGCTTAATGGTTTTCATTAAAGTAGAGAAACTAACATAAAAATGTGTTTGTTGTTGTTCAAACAGCTTGGAAGTATTTAACATAATTATATAATTTATAAATATAATGTCAAAGTTATTAAAATACGAAGTATTCGTTTAATACTTTGTAGACATATGACATAGGATGTTATATTTTTCGTTACATTTTCTTCTACTTTTGAAGCGTAATGTTGGTTCTTTAGTAAGCAAACACAGAACTGTTTTTCAAAACTTTACCGGTCCTAACGACCTCGTGCTCTTTATAGTTGCACAAGTCTGATGTGATAAGTTTGTAGGCCTCTTTCCAAATACTGACGTTTGTTTTTTTAACCTTCACCAAACTATTCTCAGAAAAGCTTATATTTTTTATCTACTGCATGATCATCGATATAAATCTTTGAAGAAATACTTTCACTTCACATTTCATTGAATAGAGGAAACAGAGTCGTTAGATGGAGCTGTAATATCCATTTCGATATGTTGGTCTTGAAATTCCATACTCTTTTCATAATACCACAAGCAAAAGCTGAAGAGTGGCCACATTTTAAAAAGAGACTAAGTATTAAAAACTTCTAATCACTAACCTTGTAACTCGCAAATGCCTAATGCCACTAAAGCGTATTTGAAGTAAATTTGCTTCCTTTGAAAGGAAAGCAAAGTCTGTGGCCCGTGTCGTATATTTATGGCGTGAAAAATAACTTCAATGCCCGATTTCACCAACAGATGTTAAGACATAACACGGGTTAACAAAAGTTATAACAAAAATTGCATTTCACCAACAAGTGTTAGCTTAACATTCGTGTTAAACTAACACGCCAAATTTTTGATGTTAAGTGCTTAACAATTGTAAATAGTCAAGATGGCGGGCGTGAACTCAGCTGTTGTTGTCGATTTGCTATATTTAAGTCCGTCTAAATGACATTCGTAATAGAGTACGGCCTATGAGGAGAAATGATTTTGAGGAACTATCAGAAGACAATTTTCTACAGAGGTATACTGTCCAAACACATTGCTATGAAGGTTACTGCGGAAGTACAAGAGAGGTTAGAACATGCATCGAAATGAATATGCCGATCTCGCCTTTGCTTCAAGTATTAATAATTTTGCGATTTTATAATTAACTGAATTATGTGGATAATACACTACCACCCATCTTAAAACGTTCAAGGCACTCGTCAACTCGTTTTAAATTTACGTAATTCGTTTCATGCAGTTGAATTAAATTCGTTTCCAATTTTTCCCACGTGACATCTTTCTCTTTTACATTCATGGCATCTGTCCTATTTTCCACGATATCATTATACTTCGTCACCAATTCAACTAACAATTCTTTCTCCATTGATGAGAAATTTGTTTCACGGTTTTTGTTTACGATTTTGTTTATCCGCCATTTTTTAGCTGTGTGCAGACTGCGGTGTAGACGAAAATGAAAACAAAAGCGCATCGCAGTACGTTCAGAAACAAATACTACTCATCCATAGCCTTCTATAGCTGTAATATTTACAAGTTTGTTGGCGTTAACACGTGTTTGTTAACATTTTCAGAAAATAGGTTGGTGAAATGCAAGACATTTAACAGCTATGTTAGAGCTGTTACACTTGTTACGATACATTTGTTAACGTCGATTTTAACATCTGTTGACGAAATCGGGCACAAGTATAATAAAGAGGCCTCTGGGCAAAATTAAGTGGTTCTTTATGCCCAATATGGAATGAAACCTGAGAATCAAAGCAGTTAAAGCTCGCTCATTCAGCTTTTCTCTTCCCTTTATCGTTTATGACGAAAGCTTACTACTTCTCCATACTTTATAGTACGTAAGAAGGCCAAGAATTATATTACACCCAAAAATTTAATGCCGAGACGTACATGTGTATGCGTACAAGCGTCAATAGCATTACTCCAAAATGAGAAGTTAACTTTATATTTTCTGTGAAGACAGAGGTCTGGTGCAAACATTGGAGAGTTGTTATGGATCCTTGAAAATCTAAATTAATCAAATGCGCGTACAAAAGAAACTTAACAGACCACATTGTTATTATTAAACGACACAGTAATGGTCACATCTCAAAGGGTCAGATACCTTAACCTTATCTTTAACAACAGATGCACGTCGAACGACCACATCAGTAATTTAGTACAGAAAATAAGACATCATACTCGGCTTCATTGCAAGAAAGTTATATCTATCTCTGCAGTACAGGCTGTTGCTATACACTCCTCTCATTCGCCCTTTATGACAGTATGCTTCATCAACACGCATAAAACAGATATTTACGAATCGTAACTGATGAAGAGTGTTACATTCCTAACACCATTCTCCATAGAAACTTACATGTTCCGGAGGTTTCTGCAGTTCTTCCAGAGAGCAGAGCTATAAAAGACTATACAACTCATTTCTACAACATATTAATCCCTTGTTGTGACAGATACCAACAAGTTCTACATCAAATCGAGGCAATAGAAGATTGAAAAGAAAATGATTCACAGACCTAATACCATAACTGAAGGCCGGAGGCGTATGCGTTTTTTTCGATAAGTATACTGCACATGGACTGTACTGTTATTGCTTGCACATGTAAAGAACTGCAGGTTGGTACAGCTTGAGCATGACAACCGCCACACTGCCAGAGGAAACAAAACAGAAGCGTTATACTACTCCTTGACCTTGGAGCTGCATACACTGGAAAGACAATGCTTCACTAGCTCGCAGAGTACTACGCTACGTTTTTTTTTTTTTTTTTTTTTTTTTTTTTTTTTTTTTTTTTTTTTTTTTTTTTTATGTATGCACATTTGATGACCGTGCTGTACATCTCACACATCCATACTCTGTATCCAGCTTACTCGAATCGCATGCGAGCGCACATCTCTCCGGCGCTCGCCTCGGTAGTGTTGTGGTAGCGTGTCTGCCTCAAGTTCAAGAGGTCCCGAGTTCGAATATCGGTCTGGGTGAGTTACATGGATAAGGTTTCTTCCGGGGTTTTCCCTTATCCTGAAAGACGAATGTCAGGTAACTCTAAGTTCTATGGACCCTGGGCTCATTTCAGCATCATTTCATCCATTCCATTCTTCTTCCGATATGACTTAGTGTTGGAGGACGTAAACTACAAAAAATAAATTTCTCCGGCCTTTAATCATAATCTTAAAGAATATTTGGATTACCGGTGGGTAACAATAAGTATACATATTTTATATTATTAATTGGGTAAAACTATACTGTACAAGTTATGTAAAGAAAACTTTTCATCAATAAAACGAAAACGATGAGACGTCGGTTAAAAAACTAACATTTTATTTTATTTCAGCATCACCCAAGGATGCGACAAAAATATTTCCAACAAAATCGTCCCTTCCCATACACTTTGCATGGAATATTTTTCAAAACTTAATTTTCTAAAAAGTATCTCTTTGGAATTTGATTAAAAAATGTTTATGCCCGATGAAATGTACACCTTCGGTTTTCAAAGAATGTTCTCAAAAGTCACCTTCGTTCTGAAGTCGGTTTGGATAGGCGCTGGACTATGGATCACACCCGACCTAGAACGATGGTATGCTTGAAAGCGATGTCTCCATGTTAGCAAATATACTGACTCTTGCGGGACAAAATTTCTGCACACTAGTAGCGCTGATATGATCCTGGCATTTGACAGCATCCTTAACAAACATAATAATCGAAAAACCTCAAGAGATAAATCAAAATGTTATACTCAAAGAACATGGATATTATTAAAACCACAACTTATATCGAAGACAGTTTTTGGTGGAATAAAACTTTTCTAGATGTTCCTGGTTATGGTTAAAACGTCATGCGAACTAACATCAGCTATTTAAAGTTTTTCACTGTAAAGCAGAATCAGTGATTTTATTACAATATTTAGTATTTCTACTCCGTGCATAATAGACAAAAAATTTGATACTGTTATTTTAGTGGAAATATAAGATACTGTCAGTAACCAAGCTAAGAAAAGAAAAACCACGAGTGCGCGAGCATGTATGAGTCTGTGAACAGCAAAACATAAAAACAAGAAATCTGTTATTAGCATTTCAGCTCAGTATCTGACAAAGATGCGACAAAAAAAAATTTAAAGGGCGACCTCTCACACATGGAACATCTTATAATTTTGATCTTTTCTAACGATTTTGATTCAAGTACTACATATTACAGATATCTTCATGACGGGAATTCCTTAGAAGTTCTCTTCATTCCGGATGTTTTCGTAAGAAATAGGTAAAACTTTAAAAAACTGTTTTAACTAGTTAAAAGCACACAATTTAAGTCAATTGCATTTTTAGAGAACCATCTCGGTAATTGTTTGAATTTTCCAATATTTATATTTTTCTGAAAAAGTAAGCCCTTCGTTTCTTACTTTTTCTGCCACGTAACTGCATTTCATCTAAAACTTTTATACTGAGAATTCGGTGGGAATATACGTTTTAAGGTCCCTTGAACACAAAAAAGTTACAAGACGTGCATGTGCGTCTGCGGGTGTGTGATCGTTCGTGCGCGTGTGTATGAGTACAGCGTAAAAAAAAGAAAAAAACGAAAACTAGATTAAATATCAAACTTAGTACTTAAGTAAAGCATCTTCCAAGGATAAGATACAAATATTTTCAAGAAAATCTCCTCCTACTCCTACTTCTTAACCTGTAAAAATTTTACAAACTTTTTTATTCACAGAAATGACTAATGATTGTGATATTTATTTATCTCGCGGAATATCCATTATAACTTCTGAATTTTCCACTACATATACTTTTATAAATGAGAATTCATTATTTTTGTTGTCTGTTGGCCTTCAAAGAAATGGAATTTAAAAGGCGCAGCTCTTAAAATATTTGTTTCTTTCATAAAACATACAGTATTCCCATACGTCGGTTGCACCTATCGGAAAATTAACATAATGTTTATCTCAATAGCATGAAGTACATAGAGGAACAAGCGTTTGTGAGAATAGTTTATACAAGAGTACAGAAAGTATAGCATAATACATCAGATTTTCTCTCTTGACCATGCGAAGAGAACGGAATTTGTACTATTTTCCCATATTCTCCTTTCATCTGCAAGAAAATTAGCAATTATATTTATGTCGGTAAAAATTAAGTCGATGGAGGAATAAGCGTTTTTAAGAACAGTTTGACAAGAGTAAAGAAAGTCGTCTGAATCCAAAACCTCATATTTAGGCGTGGTAATTTATAATTATTAAGTATATATGAAATTTTTAATGTTATAGAAAGCTTCATTTATTTAAAATTTAATTCTTACATACGATACAATATATAAATTACATTCCCATCTAGCCTAACAATTTGTTGACATAAGATCGGAGTTATATCGGGGTTCTGTAATAAAGATTAACGGAGCTACCTCTCGCGTACGAGTTGCTAGCCGTCGGTTGGCATAAATTATAATATATAATGTATGTATACTTATACCCGACAACTCGTGGAAGAAAAGCAGTTTTTCTGTAGTAGCTCTAATCCAAGTTACAGGGAAAGAAACAAGCTGATTATTATAAAATATTATTGTGTTCACGGAAGAGTGAATGAGTACAAGAGTAGGTCTGCAAACACACAAAAAAAACACAAAATAAATACTCCGCAAATTTTCAAATTTGTAAATGACAATTGCTATGTCTTCGTAAAAGTACGATAAGAGGTTACCTTCGTTCCCTTTGGGAATAAGACAGCTTCATCTAAAAGCTCCATCGATCTAATACAGGATCTACGCAAATTTCAGGCAACCAATATCAACATAAAAGTTTTCTTTAAGTTCTGGCCTTCGAAAAAAAATATTTGCAGACGTCACTTACAAAATCAAATATAGAATGGCTAAAAGATTTATTTAAAGAAGGATATTTAGAATATCCCTGGCTTCTTAACGTTGTGGGGGACGAAGGGGAGTGGGAAGGGGTGAAACGCGGAGGTCGGCACAGAGAAGGGTGAATGTTATTGATTTCACGTAGGTTTTGGTTATATACAGCTTGTGGTGCACACTGACATATCCATTCATTGCCCTTCGCGGGGAAAAGAGTTGAACCTGTTTTCTATGACGTGACATCTGTTTCACAGCCACAAGTTATTCTAGTGTTCCTTTTCTTTTTCCATCTCTTGCTCTGCCTTAACCAGATGATATCACATTGCGACAGATTTCATCGAGAATAACCTCGAAACGCTATACTCTCATGCGGTTATCGCATTTTTGCGTCGCTTTATATGAGCAAAACGTCATGGAAAAATAAATCATTTTAAATATAATCCTATAGTCGTGAAGGCAGTTTATTACTATTATTATTATTATTATTATTATTATTATTATTATTATTATTATTATTATTATTATTATTATTATTATTATTATTATTATTATTATTATTATTATTATTATTATTATTATTATTATTATTATTATTATTATTATTATTATTATTATTATTATTATTATTATTATTATTATTATTATTATTATTATTATTATTATTATTATTATTATTATTATTATTATTATTATTATTATTATTATTATTATTATTATTATTATTATTATTATTATTATTATTATTATTATTATTATTATTATTATTATTATTATTATTATTATTATTATTATTATTATTATTATTATTATTATTATTATTATTATTATTATTATTATTATTATTATTATTATTATTATTATTATTATTATTATTATTATTATTATTATTATTATTATTATTATTATTATTAGTGCTGATTCTGATAGAGTTATATAGAGTTATATAAGTATGATTAAAATAAAATTAAAAGGCCTTGAAAAATGACACTACTTCAATTCACAATTTTGAAATACTATTTACCTTTGTGGGACTAGCAGCTGTTCGATGAAGCTCTGTAGTTCAAATATTCAGTCCAGGAAAGCTCCACAGCAAAGAAGACCAAATGGTGGTTGGGTTTCACTCGATTTCAATTTTGTTGGCAAATTTGTCTCTTCGATGTACATCTGAGTTGGGTCCTATTCTCTTGGTTGGCTATAGTTTTCACTGTTCTCTGAATAATGTTAATCAAAATTAAGTTTTCTAATGCTAAGCTTTGTTCAAATGCTTAGTTCCAAACCCTGTACTATACAACATCAAAAAGCACTAAAAGGAAAACGTCGACTTGATTAGCTCTTAGCTATACGTACGTATTGTATTTAGGGATGTTTTTCGCACAAAGGCAACATAGAAACTAGAGATTGTCATTTTGAAATAAGCTATTTGTTGCCGTTATCTACAGAACCTTGTTTGCAGCACAAAAAGGCTAACTACTCCGATTTGACCGCCGTGAAAGTCACTCACACACACGAAAGCAAAAAATGAGGGAGGGGGAGCTATAACCAACACAGTGTCAAGACAGAAACAGCTGTCGAGGATCTGACAGCTCCTAATACAAGCACGACCCACACGATACTAGCGGCCCCCGCACCAGTTATGACCCGCCATTGAACGGGGTCCGGCGCATGCGTCTTCCTCCACGACGAGCGCCGTTATTCAACCCTGGGAGGAGAACTCGTTGGTTCCCATCGCACGACGAGTTCCAAAACGAATATGTCCTGTAAGTCCAACAATGTGGTAGGCGTGGTCAGGACCCATTGCAACACAACCTCGTATCTCATCTCATACCTCAACGTGTTAACTGTCATAAATATGTATACAGGCAGCTCGTAGTACCTATCCAGCCGTACTTCAAGTCACCGCGCATGCGCGAATGCTCTTAATTTAAATGCTCAAAATGGAAATAAAACATAAGCAATGGACTGACGTTTCTCTTTAGTGAAAGTTTTGCCTGCAAAATAACATGTTTTGGCAATGTGTTTTATGTTATTCGATAAATGTGCACTACAAAATAACATGTTTAGCTATTTTATGCTAATATACTTACTATATTGTCGCGGCGACGCGCACAAAAGGTTCGGTGCAGAGAGATAAGCGCGGCTGTGTACACAAAGAGCCTGCACATAAAGAGTATGCTGGAACAGATAAACGTAGTGCGGGGATAAAAGACATGCCGGCACAGATAAAGTTACAAATTCTAGAACGTTCGTGTTTTATCTGGTGACGTGTTAGAGAACCTTCTATAAGAATCTAGAATTCATGAATGGTTGTGTAAAAAGAAGCCATGGCTAGTTATGAGTCAGTCTTAAACAGTAAACAGATGTAACGGGAGTGTTGTATACAGTGGAAGTGAAGTAAACTCTTTGTTGTGGACATCGACCTTGTAGATTGTGATTGTGTATGTGATGTAATGCGACTACTGTAAGAATAGAACAGAGTGTATTTCTACAGAAATAAAGAATATTTGGAATTTCTGCAACTTAGACTTTCAATTCTACGAACCCACAAAGTCAAGTTAACAAAATGTCGTGCCAAATGGACAACAAAGAGCGAACGTTCGCGATGAGCATCCGTGGCTGTGGCACCTCAATTAAAAACAAAAGGCAGCTCTTGACACTCCACGTTATTGACCAGAAAAGAGCCAATAATATGTATATAACTATACAAAAACTAAACGCAATAATTTAGAGCACATAATTAACTTTTTTATCGAATAACATAAAAGGCATTGCTAAAATATTTATTTTGCAAGCAACACTTTCATTCTAAAAAGCACCAGAATTTCTGGGCCAACCCATTAATACAGCTGATGCCATAACCCATTAAGACCTCAAGTCCAATGGGCATTAACTATAAAATCAGCTTGCCACATAACAAAAATTCACATTATATCATGTTACATTCACATACTTCCTGTAGCCACTAAGTCTCGTTTATACATTATTTATTAACCAGTCTTATAAAAGCTTCTTTTTATATATGTTAACTTAAAGTAAGCTTTTGCAAAAATAGTTTATTGTACATTTCTTGCAAGTAAAAACATGATGGTGTAGGCACACTTAAAAAGTGGGTAGTTCAATGCTGGTCTTTAGATGACACTTCAATAAACAGCTGAATATGACGACACCACTTAAAAAAAGTAACATATATGCACATCATTTCTCTACTCACCATTCTACAGAGTATTCTAACAAAAAGCCTGTTCTTCTATTTATTCTTTTTTATTAGCCTGAACTGATAATCTGCTCTGGTAGTGGATATGCTTACTACGAAATGAGTGTATGAGACTGTACATGAGTCACCCATGCTATCATTTCTAATGCTCGTTTCAGTAACTCAGTGATAGGTATTTTGCATGGATGAGTTATATAACAACACTGTGAACCTTGCATCTACGTGGGCTGTTCAATAAAAAATGATCTCTCTTTTTTTTTTTTTTTTTTTTTTTTTTTTTTTTGACAACGTGCCTTTACTCAGCCTCATAATGTTGATGCTTCTTCTCAAAATAGTCTCCCCTAAATGCGATGCACTTGTCCCAGCGTTTCTGCCAGTCTTCAAAGACATGCTAAAAACCATTTTTTCGGAGATCCTTCAAAATCGCCTCCGCAGCCTTCATCACTGCTTCTGATGAACGATAATGCCACCCACGAAGGTTTTCTTCAAGATAGGGAATAGAAGAAGGTCACATGGGGGTAAATCCGGACTATAGGGAGGGTGGGGTATGCACTTGACGTTGATTTTTGCAAGCTATTCAGCAACTATATTGGCAATATGCAGCCGCACATTATCGTGGTGCAGCATCCAGCATGTTTTAGGACATCCCTGTAGTATTTTCCAGTTACTGATGTGTGTGCAGGTACAACATGCTGATAAACCATTTCATCAATATCAAAGAATGAGATGACGATAACTTTCCCAGCAGAAGCAACCAATTTTGCTTTTTGGGGGGTTGGTGATGAAAGAGATTTCCACACTGAGCTTTGCTGTTTGCTATCACGATCAAAATGATGTAGCCCAGTTTCATCAGCAGTGATTACCTTTGAAAGAAACTCCGGATCTTCCTCTAACATCAACTTTAAGTGCATGTTACCTCCATTGCAGCGGTAGGCGATACTGAAAAGGTCTGAACTTTCCTGGTTCTCACAGGCGGGAATCAGGAGTGCCAACAGCGTGTTTGTTTCACATTAAGCTAACAGAATATAAGATTGAATTTTAGTGCCAAAAATTATGACCGTAAAAAATTATGATCATTCTTTATTGAACAGCCCTCGTATATCGTATTAGGACGGCGAGCGCATGATAGCAAAAGTAATTACATTACACGTTCCTCTGCCTTGCCTTATTGTGGTGGGCAGACAGTTCCTATATATGATATTGTAGCGAAAAGTCTGGTAACATTTCAACCTAAATAATTATCCTTTGTACTGCCCTTAATGCTTGGAAATTCCTACACATTATTACTACTCATGTACACCCTTTCATTGTAAATATAATAAGGATAAAATAGGCTAAAGCTTAAAAAGAAGGGGGCTGTATGATGGCTTCAAAAGTCCGTGCTCTTTGCATGATCACGTCAAAGAAACACTAATAGCGACTTGCTACTTGAACAAAAGGGGATCAGTATTTGAAGTGTCAAACTAATGACAAAGAATATCTCGGAAATGGTTAACGAAACAAGATTATTTTACTTCATCAAAGGTACGCTTTAATAATATTTTGTTCATATCTTTCGGTACATCAATTGCAGACAAGTCATTCAAACAAAACTTCGCCCGCCTCGGTAGCGTAGATGGTAGCATGTCTGCCTCACGCACAAGAGGTCTCGAGTTCGAATCTCGGTCAGGGTGAGTTACCTGGGTAAGGTTTGCCCGGGGTTTTCCCTTATCCTGAAAGACAAATGTCGGGTAACTCTAAGCTCCGTGGACCCCGGACGCATTGAGTATCATTTCACCCCTTTTCATTCATCGCCTGATATGACTAAAAGTTGGAGGACGTAAATTAAAAAAAAAAAAAAAAAAAAAAAAAAAAAAACTTCGTAAACTATTGCCGAAAATTCCAAAACTGATTTAACTTTTTTATGGAAAAAATGTTAAACATGTATGATTTTAATCAGAAGTTATAAAGGTGCTGATTGAGAAAGTCAAAAACAGCAACAAAATGTTCAACAAAAATGTACACAGTCTAAACTTAAATACAAAGTTGAATATTTAAGAGTATT
Source organism: Mantis religiosa (assembly GCA_030765055.1). Lineage (NCBI taxonomy): Eukaryota > Metazoa > Arthropoda > Insecta > Mantodea > Mantidae > Mantis > Mantis religiosa. The sequence goes on from CM060949.1 coordinate 102,803,324, forward strand.
TGTCAGTAGAGCCGACTTTGATTTTCAGTTTCTTAACAAATATTTGTATGCTAAAAGGTTATATTATAAAATTGTTATAAACAAATTTTAAAATTTCAAATTTGTCAGTGTTACAAGGGTATTCAGCTGCACGTTGCTCTAAAATTGTCAATTATTTTTGACTGAATTTCTTATATGCTTCAATATTACCCACCTAAATTTGCTTTTTAAAATATCTGCCCTCAAAACGTGTACATTATGAACACAGAATTCATCCCAAATGTTACAAGCGTATAAGTTGTTAGTAAATTATGATTATGAATTTGAGGAATAATTGTATATGCAAACAGTAGTCCTTTGACTGAGAAATAACCAGTGATCCTAAAGTATGAAAAATTCACTTTACGGTAAACTCAATTAAAGCTTAATATCTACATGAAGCAGTGACTCGCCAAGTTGGAACATCCCAATTAAAACCTCTTATCAACTTAAAATCCCACATGCCATATATATTTTGAAAGCTCAGTTTCTATTTTGTTTTAAGCATGAAAATTTAAAATAGCCTTTTTTTGCACGCAAATAGCTAACCAGCGTCCTTAACCGACTGGCTTATGTAGTCACAGACAAAACACAAGTACACACATGCACACAAAAACTCTTAAGGTCCTCTAAAGTGGTTATTTATAATTCAAGGTTCTCGGTAAACTTAGGTATTGAACTTTTAAATGAAATGCAACGCCTTTTTTATTTATGCAGATAACTGGTAGAGAAAACAAGAATGACAAAGTATAGAAAAGTTCAAATTAATGGTAATGAATACGTGATTGATGCCACAACGTAAAAAGTCATTTTAAATATATTACATGATTTAATTAACTCTAAGCTTTTGTGTAGCGTGGTTTACTAGTTATATTTCACCGATTAGCCGCAGAAAATTCAAGTTACTTATGTAATTATAGTAATATTAAATTTAATAGTAAATGTAATAGTAAATATACACGATGTTCATTTTATCTGTAATGTTGCCGCGCAAAATTTGACGTCATCAAAGCATCGCTGATGGAGCGAGTTTATACATGATTCCCCTAGTGGCTTGCGATCATATTAGATGTGCTGACAGCAGCTTTGAGGTCTCCCTCTACCGGCAGGTAAATATACTATTTGACAGATGAGTCTTGCCCGCGTAACATAAAGGTGCGTAATTTCGCCTGGTGCGTAGATGCGATAACCTTAAAAAAACTACATACTACAATGCAGTCACTGCAAAGCTTATTATGCAGCCATAAAAGTAGATCATGAAGAATATACGAAATGATAAGTCAATGAACACTTATTTCACAATGAACATCTGTTTTTCTGTTATAGTAGATGTATGAATATTATAAACCTGTCAGATAATATAGAAATATTTCCAGTTGATCCCAGTTCTTTTCTATCACCCACAGTTTCCTCACAATGGAACTTCGTTACATATAAATCGTAGTAGAACACGTTCTATGAATGGAAAATAAATTATTGTTACAATATGTACAAAGCTTTCATCCAAGTCTAAACAAGAAAATATCTTTAGTACATAGTCTTATGTGTCCATTTTCTTATATTTCCTTTCTCTCTTCCCCTTAAACACTGTCTGTATTACGTAAAGGTATGCTTGAGGCCTTTTTGTCGTAATATTATTGGTTCTAGATTGGGACCAGTCACTTTATAGCGTACAGTGTCTCTCTTTTTGCGTGTAACTGGTCCTATATTTTGGAAACGTTTTAAAATACCTAAGGATACCAACATTAATAGACATTTTAATTAAGCGTGAGAATGACACAAAATTTATATCGTATATTGATATGACGAAATACGTTTATGTTGCAAACAAAACTATGTCAATTTGACAGTACCTGAACACTTTTGACAACATTACGCTCTGAGGGACTTGACTCAATGCTGGATAGCTTTACATAAACTCCTCTATGCAGCGGTTTAAACTATATTTATATGTTGCACCAATTTTAATGCCGGTACGTAAGTAGCATTCAACCATGAAGACGTGATCGCCTGTGTTCATATCCAGGGGAAGCTGGTTGTATTAGTTACTAGAGCAACCACACTGAGAGCGCTGTAATTTGCTTACTGTTCCGCAAAAAAATCAACTCTTCTTCTCCGTAGAGGGCACTATGATTTCAAGATAGACTTACCAGTCAACTATGACGTCATTCTTTCTCAATCGGAGGGCGGGACATAATGAATAAAAATGAACACCGTGTAGTGCTATGAGTGAACCTTATTGTTTCTTAAACAGAATTGAAGGGGGCGTTTTTTTAGGAAATCGAACATAACGAAAATGTTTTCATATAAAGGATGGTTGGGGGCGATGGATATATTTTAAAAGTTTACTGATGCATCTTTGGAAAATGAAGATATTAAAATGAAGCTTTTAATGATCCGTTTTTTCAGTTAAATGTATACACACCCACAGACTTATTTTTAAAACATTTTATTTTAATGCCTCAAAGTATGAATTTTCGATGAAATCCTTATATTGAGGTTTTGGGTGAAGTATACTTTATCTGTTTTACTGCTTAATTTAATTAAAATAATGGTTGTCAAAAAACACTTACCTTTCGAATATTCTCTGTTTACTCTAAATATTTCCAATAGTAAAAATAATAATAATAATAATAATAATAATAATAATAATAATAATAATAATAATAATAATAATAATAATAATAATAATAATAATAATAATAATAATAATAATAATAATAATAATAATAATAATAATAATAATAATAATAATAATAATAATAATAATAATAATAATAATAATAATAATAATAATAATAATAATAATAATAATAATAATAATAATAATAATAATAATAATAATAATAATAATAATAATAATAATAATAATAATAATAATAATAATAATAATAATAATAATAATAATAATAATAATAATAATAATAATAATAATAATAATAATAATAATAATAATATTAATGATAATGATAATAATGATAATGATAATAATGATAATGATAATAATGATAATGATAATAATAATGATAATAATGATAATGATAATGATAATGATAATGATAGTGATAATGATAATGATAGTGATAATGATAATAATAATAATAATGATAATAATAATAATAATAATAATAATAATAATAATAATAATAATAATAATAATAATAATAATAATAATAATAATAATAATAATAATAATAATAATAATAATAATAATAATAATAATAATAATAATAATAATAATAATAATAATAATAATAATAATAATAATAATAATAATAATAATAATAATAATAATAATAATAATAATAATAATAATAATAATAATAATAATAATAATAATAATAATAATAATAATAATAATAATAATAATAATAATAATAATAATAATAATAATAATAATAATAATAATAATAATAATAATAATAATAATAATAATAATAATAATAATAATAATAATAATAATAATAATAATAATAATAATAATAATAATAATAATAATAATAATAATAATAATAATAATAATAATAATAATAATAATAATAATAATAATAATAATAATAATAATAATAATAATAATTCACAGTGTGAAAGCCCACAAGCGAGCCAGAGCTGCCAACCACACTGCCTACCCCACGCATACATACGCAAGGTAGACGTGGTCGATCATCCAGCCGATACGGGGAGCAGATGTGGTCAGCATCACGGCACCCCCAGCCCGAAAGTTGGCTTTTTCACCGGAATAAGTTACCTAGTGTAGCTCCTCAAATTTCTCACGAAGTTGAATGAGTATCGCTCCTATACCTGGGAAATACTTCCTTAAATTAATTAAAACACTACACTTATTAATTAAAATGCACCACATTAACTGCACTACAATGCTACTGCAGTCTAGTCCACATCCAGCACAGTAACCTACTTTCCATATATCACTTTATTTCTTAGAGAGACTTTATAGAAGCAAGTCAGGATTTGAACCCATAATTCTAACATTAAAACGCTGATCATTTACCTTCACTGCTTTAACCAACTGAGATAGCAAACCAAGATCTGATCAAAATGCTCCTAATGCCATAAATATTTCCAACATGACGTCTTGTTTTCCAAAATCGATTTTGATGGTACCAATACATTTAAGAGGTTCAACAAATTCCAGATTAATTTGGCTACAGAAGTATATATACATTCTACCGTTTAGCTATAATAACCTAAAGAAAATGTGTCATTCAATGCAAATTTTGTACTTAAATCAGGCAGCTTACAAAACTGTGAGATGAAGATTCTAAGAAATTTCCCCATCTCAAACAAGGCGTTACATGAGTAAAAGCTCATTATCTTCTCATATATCCTTTTATTTCTATTCAATCGATTTTAAATATTAGAATTTTGAATAAAACTATTATTAATTTGTTGTAAATGTGGTTGTAAATCCACTTCATTATTTGAAACACATATACAATTACGAAACATTCCATAAATATTTACTGGTGTTCACTTACCTCTGTCTTGTTTTACTAACAGCTCGCTGTTGTCTCAGCACAGAAAACGTATAGTATATGGTATTGCCCAAATGAGACTCTTGGTAGACTATTAGGTGAATACATAATAGGTATTGGACAGATAGGTTTTACGAATAACTTGTGTGTATATATATATATTGTATATATATATATATATATATATATAGCAATTTACGTCCAACGTTGTCATATCGGACGATGAATGAAATGAGTGAAATGATGTTGAAATGAGTCCGGGTTCCATGGACCTTAGAGTTACCCAACATTCATCTATCAGATTAAGGGAAAAACCCCGAAAAACTTTAACTTTAAAAAACTCACTCTAACCGAGATTCGAAATCGGGACTTCTGGAACGTGAGTCAGACACGCTACATCTACGCTATTGAGGCGGGCAGATATATAATATGTTATGACATTTATTCTACAGACAGAGAGTGTAGAAATAAAATTTATTGTATTTTTCATCTTCCGAGATGAAACCGATTTATTTTAGCAGGTTAAAGCAGAGATGTTGTAACCTCATTAGTGTTCCTCTTTGACGTTCCATCCTACATTTAAATAATAATTAAGCTAGCAGCTTCAAAGCAGTGCTCAGAGTGATGAGATTCTTTTCTTTTTTAGAATGTGGCTTACGAAAAGAATAGTGTTCAACACTTATAAACAAATACGTGGCGTTACCTTTGCTTAAGTTTGTTGTATGTTATAATTTGGTTCAGGGATACAAAGAAGTATTAGATATGGCACAGTACTTTGTAAATACATAACTGATGTATTATTTCTTTCTTGCGGCGAACTATATTACTATTTTGAATATAATCAATTGTATTCACCATATTTACGTACTATCATTCTATACAAATGGGAATTTTAAATTAGTTAATATCAAATTTCAATAAGAATAGTGCATGCTTGCCATCGTCTGTAAAATAAATATTTTAATTCCTTCACGCGGCTAATTTCAAAAAATAAATTTTCTTATACACGCAGACGACAGTGCATGTGCGATCTGGTTGGTTTAGGACTGGACCCAAATATGTTATGTAATTTGTGATTGCTATGTATATTTTAGATGCCTGGTATTTTCAAATGAATATTTAAATAAACCTTATGTAGCCAAATGATCAAATGAATCACTATCGTCTGAGTACACAGGCTTTATAGTATGAAGCTCCTTGAGTCACAAGTAAAATCAACTGAATAAATGTATTACAAATTAATAACGAACTAAATGTTTCTGATTACACTCATAATGGTTACATAGAATTTTAACTTCATTCTAACTATTCACCCACTATTTATACACATATAGATAATAATAATAATAATAATAATAATAATAATAATAATAATAATAATAATAATAATAATAATAATAATAATAATAATAATAATAATAATAATAATAATAATAATAATAATAATAATAATAATAATAATAATAATAATAATAATAATAATAATAATAATAATAATAATAATAATAATAATAATAATAATAATAATAATAATAATAATAATAATAATAATAATTAATAATAATAATAATAATAATAATAATAATATTATTATTATCATCATTATTATTATCATTATTATTATAATAATAATAATATTATTATTATCATTATTATCATTATCATTATAGTTAGTTACTAACACTCCCCACATGGCAACCTTGGCCTTCGGGGTAACCTCACCCCACCAAGTGATGACCGGACCCATTTCTCAGGAGGAGGCACCCAGAGGGCGGTGTCCATTACCTCCGATGATAGGGTGATAGTGAAGATGGCGGTGAGGTGAGAGGACCTACAGTTTTTACCGTGGACTCCGAACCACGTTGGGCATAGGGGATACTTCACGTGTGCTAGACAGAGGTGAAGGCGTGGATAGGCCCGACTTAAAATCGCCAACCCCAGAGCCGGGAATCGAACTCGGGACCCTTAGAACGGGAGCCGCGAACGAAACCACCGCGCTACCCCGGCGCCCTCATTATTATTATTATTATTATTATTATTATTATTATTATTATTATTATTATTATTATTATTATTATTATTATTATTATTATTATTATTATTATTATTATTATTATTATTATTATTATTATTATTATTATTATTATTATTATTATTATTATTATTATTATTATTATTATTATTATTATTATTATTATTATTATTATTATTATTATTATTATTATTATTATTATTATTATTATTATTATTATTATTATTATTATTATTATTATTATTATTATTATTATTATTATTATTATTATTATTATTATTATTATTATTATTATTATTATTATTATTATTATTATTATTATTATTATTATTATTATTATTATTATTATTATTATTATTATTATTATTATTATTATTATTATTATTATTATTATTATTATTATTATTATTATTATTATTATTATTATTATTATTATTATTATTATTATTATTATTATTATTATTATTATTATTATTATTATTATTATTATTATTATTATTATTATTATTATTATTATTATTATTATTATTATTATTATTATTATTATTATTATTATTATTATTATTATTATTATTATTATTATTATTATTATTATTATTACTACTACCATTACTATTATTATTATTATTAATATTATTATTATCATTATCATTATCATTATTATTATTATTATTATTATTATTATTATTATTATTATTATTATTATTATTATTATTATTATTATTATTATTATTATTATTATTATTATTATTATTATTATTATTATTATTATTATTATTATTATTATTATTATTATTATTATTATTATTATTATTATTATTATTATTATTATTATTATTATTATTATTATTATTATTATTATTATTATTATTATTATTATTATTATTATTATTATTATTATTATTATTATTATTATTATTATTATTATTATTATTATTATTATTATTATTATTATTATTATTATTATTATTATTATTATTATTATTATTATTATTATTATTATTATTATTATTATTATTATTATTATTACGACAAAGCGTATATCTAGGTTTATGCAAAACAAATTGCTGTTCCTAGGTAGAAGAAGAAAGTAACAGTTCACCGCCAAGTTCTTAATGATCCCTGGTTAGGGGATGTTGCCAGCCCAACACAGAAGCCTCAGGCATAGAGAATCAAGTTTGCATTCAAAGTTTGCTCCTCTAACCAGACTGGCCCGCCATGACTGAAGAGCTCGGCCTACCCTTCACATATTTCTGTGAGCGGACCCTAATTCTGGTTAAAAAGAGTCCTGCAGCTCAGGGCAGAAGGGAGTACACCCTCTGATGAGTTAGCATTTTGTCGCCCTAAGAAAGGATGGCAAGTCGGTCTATGTCAACGTGAAGAGCCAGAAGGGATCCTTGGTCTAGCTTGAAAATGAAGAAGAAGCTGAAGTCACAAGTTTTGTTGACCACTACTGAGCTTTATAAATTATAAGGAATGGCGGGCTGGAAAGAAAACAAGTACTAGGTCATTTACTACCACAAAAATTAGTGTAATAAATAGGGCTAGGAAGATGAGGAAAAATCCTTTTTTTTTTCCCACTAGTGTTTGAAGTTGATGCCCAACATAATATAGTGACTACAGACACACTGGGCCACTATAGACCAGCAAATGGAGTATGTTATTTGTCCTCTTTCGCCTTGTTAGCTAGTTTCTTTTTATTTAAATGTCCATTTTATTGCATTTTTGGTTTTAACGGTTTTCACTTTCATAACTTTAACTTCTTTTGACTATCCCATTGCTGTTCAGCTCAATCTAAAGTAAATTCCAATTTCTTTTAACTAATACTGGCTACAGCAGATAGTAGGTTAGAGGACCCTTTCTATTACATTCAAATCATTGGCACCAGCAGAGAAACTAGTAAACCCTCTTTAAATATCCCGTTAATTTTCTCTACAAAATTTCACTCCTTTCAAATATGCACCATAGATATACAGTAATGTAGAGAGAAGTTTTTCAATGTTTTTGCAACTGCTGTCAGAAAACAGACGATCCTTTACACCCAAGAATTTAGAGATGACTGTTGTGATAAACTGCAACGCCAACTGAGGTGGAATTTCTGTATCCCGAGAGCGGTTAAGCCAAATATGATTTAATTGTATCTATTTCAATTTCTTTTCCTAGAAAGTCCATTGCTGGTTGCTGAATAAAATAAAGCATTTATTTCATGTAATCTTCCTCGCTTAATTTGTTGCATATCACTTGTATGTTGTATTTTTAAGCTTACCCATTAAATATCTGAATGAAAATTAATTTATTAATTTGTAGGTATCACTTTTTACGTCCTTTTTATACAATTTATAGTTTCTTAACTTCCTAGCCTAGTAATAACGTTTGCAAAATTAATGCAGCGAAGGAAAGTCACCTTGAACAATGTACTGTAACGCGACCACTGGAACACCCTGTGAAAGCAGCTGGCAGCGGGAGACAGGGAAGGTTCGGTTAGCCACGCCCTCGCCTCGTTTGTCTTATAGTGGTGACAGGGACGACTGGGGAAAGAAACATAATTGTGCGGTCTGTTTCTCCTTAACCTGTGTTCCAGAAATTACGGGATCGTTCATCATCTGGAAACGTCGAGAAAACGGCGAGATGCCTATAAAAAGGGCTGCAGCTAGTCAGTCAGTCAGTTGGTTAGTGAGTGTGAGCGAGGAGACAGTCGCAGTTCTTGGTGTAAGAGTTAGGCAGTGACGTGTAAATGAACGAAAGGGTTGTGCAACGGAAGACTGTACGTAACTGGTATGTGCATCGGAGTTTATGTAATCGCGAGTACAAGTGAAATTGTAACGGACGAACTGGCAAATTGTAATTGTGTGCAGCAAGTAATTCTGTGTAATTGGCAAGTGTTAAACTGTAAGTCGGTGGAAATAAAGAACATTTTTGAGTGGTGAAATTGGACTTTTTATTCCACGAACCCACAAAGTCACACTGGTGTCAGGAAGCGGGAAGACAACAGCACCGAACATTACAGCCATGGAATCCGCAGTGGAAATGCTTTTGGCGAAGATGAACGAGTTAATAACAAAAACAGAAGCGGCAAGTAACAACATCACCGCAGAATTGAAACAAGTAAAGACGGCCAACGACAACATCACCGCGGAACTGAAACAAATGAAGACGGCCAACGACAACATCACCGCGGAACTAAAACAAATGAAGACGGCCAACGACAACATCACCGAGAAGATGGAAGAAATGAAGGCCGAGTTAACCACAGAAATGAGAGCAGCGAACGGCAGTCTGGCCACGGAAATGAAGGCGGCGAACGAGGCTCTCGCCGCAAAGTTTGAGGAACGGTTGGCCGGCGTGAGGGATGACGTCACGAACCTGGGCAAGCGGAAGGGTCAAGTAGACGACCGCCTTAATGATTTAGAGGAAAAGGCCGACAACAACGCAAAACCCCTCACCCGCCTGACGGAGGAAAACCGGCCTTATGTGTGGACGGAGGACGCCGAAGACGCTTTCCAGCACCCGAAGGGGACCCTGTGCAGTGCTCCAATTTTGGGTTTCCCACAACCGGGTGGCGCCTTCATTGTGGACACCGACGCTAGCGACCATTACATTGGAGGTGTCCTATCGCAGATCCAGGACGGCCATGAGCGCACAAGAGTGGAAGAGAAGGAGCGTGCCGCAGCAGTCCGAGTAGTTGTGGCAGTGCCTGCTGAAGGCTGGGATAGCGCAGGCCTGAGGAGGGAGCAGCTGGCGGACGCAGTCTTGGGGCCACTCTTGAGGGAAGCGGACGCAGGGACGAGACCAACCTGGGAGGACATCGCACCGAGGAGCGCCACCTACAAGTCGCACTGGGCCCAATGGGACTCGTTGAAGACCAGAGAGGGCGTGCTGTTCCGGGTATGGGAGTCACCCGATGGGAAGGCGCAGAGAGAACAGTTGGTACTTCCCCGGAGCAAGGTCCCGGAAGTCTTGGAGGAAGTGCACGCCGGTACTTCAGGGGGACACCTGGGAGCGAACCGAATGATTCACAAACTACGGCAGCGCTACTTCTGGCTCAGACTCCGGGCAGATGCTGGTGGTACACCTGGACCGCCTCGCACGCTACGATGGGGCTGTTCGGGGCGAACAGCTTTGAGGAGGGTGCAGTGTAACGCGACCACTGGAACACCCTGTGAAAGCAGCTGGCAGCGGGAGACAGGGAAGGTTCGGTTAGCCACGCCCTCGCCTCGTTTGTCTTATAGTGGTGACAGGGACGACTGGGGAAAGAAACATAATTGTGCGGTCTGTTTCTCCTTCACCTGTGTTCCAGAAATTACGGGATCGTTCATCATCTGGAAACGTCGAGAAAACGGCGAGATGCCTATAAAAAGGGCTGCAGCTAGTCAGTCAGTCAGTTGGTTAGTGAGTGTGAGCGAGGAGACAGTCGCAGTTCTTGGTGTAAGAGTTAGGCAGTGACGTGTAAATGAACGAAAGGGTTGTGCAACGGAAGACTGTACGTAACTGGTATGTGCATCGGAGTTTATGTAATCGCGAGTACAAGTGAAATTGTAACGGACGAACTGGCAAATTGTAATTGTGTGCAGCAAGTAATTCTGTGTAATTGGCAAGTGTTCAACTGTAAGTCGGTGGAAATAAAGAACATTTTTGAGTGGTGAAATTGGACTTTTTATTCCACGAACCCACAAAGTCACAGTACATTTCGTAGATGAATTTTCACGTTGTACAGCAATCTGCAAAGCGCGGTAACTTACCTTATGCTGAACTTTTAACAAGAGTGTCATGATCCGGGAATTAGTATTTCTTGCACTCTTTTGTTTTTCTTCTTTATAAATTAATTTTAATGTTCTAATGATTAGATATTTCATAAACAAGAAGGAAAATTTAGACACCCATGAAAAGGTTTCGTTTAACTGTCCGCAGGGTCACAATGGAGAGTGAGCGTCAAGACAAAACAGATATAAATGCAAGGCATCACTCAGCGTACTATCTCATTTTTTGCGGTTCTAAATGTTTCAAAAATAAAACATGTAATTTTCGTGGCGTTCTTATCTTAGTCGAATATTTAGTTCATCCATATAAATGATTTGTGTGTATAATTATTTGATAAATAATATGCATTTTACCCATAAATTATCTATTTATTTTATTTATTTATTTTATTTATTTATTTTCAAATCAAAGTACTTCCATTTTATGACAGCTCTACAACTCATATATTCTGTATTTATCATAAGAGAAACATTATATGTTCATTGTGAAATACGTGTTCAGTGCAGAACACTACAACATACTTTCTAGAAGTATCTAAAATAAATCTGCAATATTCACTACAACATTCTATTGAGAAGATGAGCTCGAGGCCATATGATGTGATGAGGTCAAGGTGTAAATGCGTATGCAGTTCACGTACTTTGTTATTCTCCAGATGGACCGTTTTTCTTCAATAGATCATTGATTACAAACAATTTGGCATATCCAGAAATTTTATGAAGATCTGCAATAGGATAGGACTTAACCTTAGATTGTAAACAATACTATGGTACTCTCGAACACACCTGAGGAATATTGTCTCTCCCCCATAGGTAGCTTAAGTTTAGCTAGCTCCTTTGACCATTTTGAAACTCACAGGAATTTGCAACAAAGTATGCGATAGTATGAAACTATCGACTGACACCAATAAAGATGACCTCTGTACAAAATTAGATACAACAAAACACAGAGTCCTAGACTGTTTAGAGTGAGTTCATTTGTTGGTTTAGTAAATACCAAACCATAGTATACGAACGAAATCCACCACATCGCATAAAATATTTCCGGGAATCTAGGGAGAGGAAATAAAATTTTAATTCACCCATAGTTCTGTGATTTGTATGACACTCTTGCCTAATATATGTTTTCCACATTCTCTGGGAACACTTTCTGATGCTGCAACTTCATGCTTCCAGTAGAACAAACTGGAGTCAAACTTTCAATTTCGTTCACGTTCCACTGACATTTATGTATTCCAAAGTCCCAGTAGCTCATAAATATCATTGACAAGTGCCTTTTGCCATTGTGCGAGTGTCACTATCTCCTTTACGTGTAGGCAGTGTAATCTTTTGGAAGATGAAAGGCTTGTTCTCTGGAGGCGTGAACTACTGCGGCCGATGGAGTGTAAAACTTTAGGTTTCAAACTTCATTCCGGTTATCTTGAATGTTAGGGAATCAACATCCGCGGATATTTGTGAACTTCTACGATATGTAAATTTCAGATCGTCAAGTTTCGGAAGACTAAATCTCGCTCCTATCCCACTTCAACATAAATATTAGTTCTTATTTCAGTTATAAGTACCAACCACTTGACTTTGCATAATCCATTCCACTTATTTTTAAAGTACACCCCAAACATTGTACATTGAATATAGAACGTGTGAGCTATTCAAAAGTCGAAAACATTTATATTTTGTGGTAAATCTTTTAAAATGAAAATGAGTAACAACATTTTAATGTTGGTGGTTATTGGTATAATAATAATAATAATAATAATAATAATAATAATAATAATAATAATAATAATAATAATAATAATAATAATAATAATAATAATAATAATAATAATAATAATAATAATAATAATAATAATAATAATAATAATAATAATAATAATAATAATAATAATAATAATAATAATAATAATAATAATAATAATAATAATAATAATAATAATAATAATAATAATAATAATAATAATAATAATAATAATAATAATAATAATAATAATAATAATAATAATAATAATAATAATAATAATAATAATAATAATAATAATAATAATAATAATAATAATAATAATAATAATAATAATAATAATAATAATAATAATAATAATAATAATAATAATAATAATAATAATAATAATAATAATAATAATAATAATAATAATAATAATAATAATAATAATAATAATAATAATAATAATAATAATAATAATAATAATAATAATAATAATAATAATAAATAATAATTAATAATAATAATAATAATAATAATAATAATAATAATAATAATAATAATAATAATAATAATAATAATAATAATAATAATAATAATAATAATAATAATAATAATAATAATAATAATAATAATAATAATAATAATAATAATAATAATAATAATAATAATAATAATAATAATAATAATAATAATAATAATAATAATAATAATAATAATAATAATAATAATAATAATAATAATAATAATAATAATAATAATAATAATAATAATAATAATAATAATAATAATAATAATAATAATAATAATAATAATAATAATAATAATAATAATAATAATAATAATAATAATAATAATAATAATAATAATAATAATAATAATAATAATAATAATAATAATAATAATAATAATAATAATAATAATAATAATAATAATAATAATAATAATAATGATAATGATAATGATAATGATAATAATAATAATAATAATAATAATAATAATAATAATAATAATAATAATAATAATAATAATAATAACTGACATCTATATTTGACCAAAATTGGATTACGGTTTTGAGTATATCTTCGTTCTTTATTACATTTGGCTAATACTAGCTTTGGTAACACCATTATGTTGTATTATTTTAGGATAACCTACAAGTTTAATTAATCTGTTGAATGAATAGAAAATGTTTAATTGTTTTATAACTTGAACCCTTTTATCGAAGCCTCACTGAATTGCTCTCTGCCCTGACCGAGTACAGTATGACCAGAGGGAATATCTAGCAGCTCAATCCAACAGGATCCCCCAGAAGAAATTAAAGGGGAGAAGGATGGGAGGTTCCTGAGAATTCCAAACTTGATGGCACGGTGACGCTGATGGGCTGCTCAAAGAAGGCTTCTTTCTGGCGGAACCGAGGAGAACTTGACCCTTGACCCATCTGAGACTTAGAGAAGGCTGGTTTCTGGAGGCCCGAGAAGAACTTCCCAACGAACAAGCAACTATACCATCTTTTCCGACTCCAACCGACACTGAACATCACCTAAGTCTACCTGAAACATGAAAGGGAAAGAAACATTATGGAAACTAATGAAAAGGAAACCAACATCCTAGGTACGCCTTGCCAAACAGAAAAATAAATCAAGAAAATTCATGGTCGGAATAGTCCAGGAATCGAATCCAGTATTTTCTGAATGAGATCCTCGCAGAACCATCTCGTTCGAAGCTGTCTGCCATGAAAGTGATTCTTATTCCACGGCTGGAAGTGTGCTGTAGGTGGGATGTAACCGAAAATGGGTTGATTCATGTTAAATAAGTAGTGATATGGTGTATCTGGATGTCGTCATGACAGGCTTTTTTATTCTCGTAACATATTACTCCATTCACCTTTAGAAAAATAATGGGCGGAATTAATTTTAAACGCGTCTACCTAAAACTGACTTTTTTTTTTAAATTTAGTGCACTTTTGCTACGAAAAAGATGCAAGGTAAATTCATGTTGTATATTTATTTATACATTTTCAGTGTTAATTTTTGTTAAAATAATGTTATTCTAGAAGAACATTTATTTAACTTACTTTGCCTAGAGCAATCAGTTGTTTTCAAATATATGTAAAAGAATTTTATTCGTTACTTCAGAAAGATTAAAAAAGGGAATGAAAACAAAGCGAGGTTAAGAAAACATTAAATCACGATTTAAATGAAATATCTGGAAAGCATTTAATTCACAATATTATTGCATTTACATAAAATATGTGCCAATGGCAGTTTTAGCATTAATAATGTTTTACAAGTATATAACCTTAAATGTTATTCGTATGAATATGTTGTCCACTATATAAAACCTGAAAATACCCATCAATTAAAGTCTTAATAGTTTAATAAACGTGAATTTGCTTCCCAAATATTTGAATTTCTCGAGGAGGAGAAATGATCGCTTAGTTATCAATTATCGACGAAACCGTTGAAAACTTATGCTCTTTTATAAATTTGTAGAAAAGCGCGTAGAGGTGTTTGACAAGGGCGCGCTTTCTCTTGCAGGTGGTTGTGAAGGCTGTCAGCTCTGTCAAGTAGAACGCGC
This sequence comes from Mantis religiosa, assembly GCA_030765055.1. Taxonomy (NCBI): domain Eukaryota; kingdom Metazoa; phylum Arthropoda; class Insecta; order Mantodea; family Mantidae; genus Mantis; species Mantis religiosa. The sequence goes on from CM060949.1 coordinate 102,818,924, forward strand.
AGTTTTTGTGATAACACTGCGAGTTGTTTCGCATTATGAACAAAGGAATTAACTTTGTTAGTGGTACGTAATTTCTAAAGTAGTTACTTTTGTATTTTCGGAGAAGTGCTTAATGCTTAATGAAAACAAGGACAACTGATTCACACTTAAGTTTGAATGAAACAATAACACAATGGTTTAATTTAAACATTCGCTTTTATGCGTACAACCTATAAACCAAATAAATATTTTATACTTTAACAAAGCCACTCAGTTGCCGGGATCATATCAGCGCCACCGGTGTGCTGGAATTGCATAAAACCTAACTGCTAACTTGATTGTGGCTAAAGAAACGGTTAGAGAAGAATCTGATGTGTTGTACTCCCATCACCGTTTATAGTATTGTAACAATTCTTCTAACAAAAACATTCTTCTATTTCATGTTAATTGAACTGAACATTTGCAGATAATTGTTGTATTGCATATTTCCTCAATGAAATACAGTATAGGGGAACACAGTAGTCTTAAGCGATTGTCAGATGTTTAAAGCGCTGACTTTTATGAATACTTTACAATTCTATTTTCTCCGCGTGGTCAGGGCATAAAGAAAAGAATAACGAGGTCCCACTTGAGAAATGTGCACGTTAGAAAATTCGAAAAAAAAAAGAATATATCGGAAGTAGTTCACTCCATATACAAATAATTTTATAAGTTTGGGTGTTTTAACAAGATCTACAGTGATAGAATCGACATGAAAAATTCAATTCCATGGCCGGGATTTGAACCGCAGATCTCCTGGTTTCCGTCCAGTCACTCTAACCCATTCAGCTACCATGGCCAACTTGCCGTCACGACATTAAATCCCCGGTAGACCACTAGGAGCTCTCGCATCCGAGATACACCGCTTGTGGCGACTTACTATCGTAAATTTATCTATTAAAAAAAAAAGAGAGAGAACAAAAACATTAGCATACATACAGCTAGTGTGAAAAAATGATTCATTTCCATCAATTAGCTTAAAAAAAAGATCTACATTATTTCTTTCTTCTTCTTCTTCTTCTTCTTCTTCTTCTTCTTCTTCTTCTTCTTCTTCTTCATCATCATCATCATCACGGTATAAGCCTTGCGGCCCGTTCCTACATCAAGGAAATTGATCGGACCATCTCATTCGTGGCCTGCCAACATTATCCGGCCGTTTCAATTTCCTTGAAGAGATTGAGTAGAGTTAATTGTCCTCTGGACACGGTACCAACGTGAAGCAGAGTAACACTGTTGCTGGGGTTGCCAGCTCATAGACTAATAGTCACGTCTATCATATGTACCATCCCCAAATGAAGGGCTGCCTCTTCGCCGCCATGAATGTCGCCGTTGAGGTCTTCACCCAGTTACCCCGGCCATGGGACCTCCATATTTATATCCGCTGGAGATAGGGTGTCCCAGTGTTTAAGCCCCCAGGAACCGGGCTCCTTGTTGGTCCACGGGTCCTCATTACCGTAGCTATTCGGACCAACCCACCATTTCTGCTGGGCACCCCCATCCGCCAACCGGGGGACGCGCCCGGGAGGGGTTACAAGGTCCCACCCCCTGTGTATTTCTTTCTTTTCTTGTGCAATAACACTTTATCTCTTGCGGTTAAGGTAATCTAGGGAACTCCTGTAGAATATTCTCCGAAAATATAATATGTGCATTTCATTTCACGTTAATAAAGGTGTCCTAGATGTACAGGTTGAGACAGTGAAAAATTCAATGCCCTAGCCGGTATTTGAACACGGGTCTCTCGGTCTCCATCCGGGTGCTCTAACCATTGAGCTACCATGGCCAACGGGCCAGGATGACATTAATTCTCCAACTGACTCACTTTTTCCCGGTATACCACTGGGAAATTTCATATACACATGCGACAACTCCTTTGTGAGTTACCATTAAGGAGTGGTTTACCGGGAAAATGCGAGTCAGTTGGAGAATTAATGTCATACTGGAACTTAAGCTATGGTAGCTGAGTGGTTAGAGCAACCGGACGGAGACCGAGAGATACGTGTTCAAATACCGGCTATGGCATTGAATTTTTCATTCTGACTCAACCTGTCCAGAATCTGGCCCACGCACTGCTGGTGTAAAAGAACAATTTAATTTCCGTGTCCTTAGATGTGTGGAATTTTATAGCCAATTTTGAGAAAATTAAAATTTTGAAAAAATATTTCATATAAGGGATAGTTTAAGGTGAAGGATTTTCTTTAAAATCTTCGTGTTATATTCTTGGAAAACCTGAACTTTAATACAATTTTATTATTTAACAGACACTTCTTTTTTTTAATTATACTTTTATCTAAAAATTCTTGTTTCGGATTCCGGGAGTCACAAACATGTACTTCAAATGAAATCTCGCTATCAAATTTGCAGCTGTTCTCTACTTACGTATTATGCGAAGTAGATAAATTGTAAAATGCAGTTGCCAAACACAGATTAGTTACCGTTTTATCACATACCCTAATAAAACTTGCGTAAATAGTTCCACCGTAGTGAGTGTATTGTTAATCAGGTGGAAAATATTAGTCATACGTGGCATTATTAAAATATCATTTCAGCAAACGTTAGAATAGTGTAAACGTACTTTATGGACTATTTGTATACTTGTAAACAGTGTCACAACTAAGCATTTTAATTACTCAGGTTTTAGCAATAGTTATATCCTGCAAAACAAATTATATATTGCAATACATATTGTCGCGAACCCGTATCTACGATCGCGTGGCTTGTTTACACAAAAGGAACTGATAGGCGGGCAGTGTGAAAACCAAGAGCCAGCAGACAAAGATAAATTGCAGATGAAGGTCTGCCGAAACAAACAAACTGATATAAATGGAAATTTCTAGTTACTTCTTGACTGATAGAGACTGTTCGGGTTCTGGTTTATTTTCGAATAATCTAGAAATTATCAGTGAGGTATTTAAAGAGGCGACGACTCGCTAAGAGTTGAGTTGCAGGCTGTGAAAGCAAGAGTTGTCGTGATGTAACAAGTGTGTTTTGAACAGTGGAAGTTGAGTAGGTTGTTCGTTATTGTCATCGACCTTGGTAGACTGATTGTGTACGTAACGTAATGCTGCTTTAATCTATAAATAAAGAACATTTAGAATTTCTGCAAATTGGACTTTTAATTCTACAAACCCACAAAGTCACAATATGCCGAACGGATAAGCGCAGTCTTTAACCTAGAACTAAAAGAGACCGAGATGAAGTTTTATACGGTATTGGTCTACTCAAGTTTATTATTGGATGTGAAACAGCAGAACTCAAGAAGAAAAACAAGATAAGAGTGCACTGAAATGAAATTCTTGAGAGATGTTGCTGGGTATACTAGAAAGAAAGAAATGAAAACCTTTATCCGAAATGAATTGAACATATTTAGTATAAGAGATTTATTAAATATTAAAAATGAAGCATGTGACGGAATTAAAAAAGACAATAAAAACCAACAATTGAAACATTTTACAAGCCCTTTGATAAGAGAGAAGTAGGTCGCCAAGATAAAAATGAGGGATGAACTAGGAACTGAAGTAATAGAATGAATCAGAGGATGTATGCAAAATTACGTTTCAGGACCACAGGTATATCTTCATCATGAGAACTAAATGTCATAATTGTGTATTATCCATTACAAAACAACACCGTCTTTGTTTTTATTTATTTTTTTTAATTAGAATGACAATTATACATGGAATACAAAGGAATGATAGCCCCTTCTAATAGTGTACGAGTATAAAAGTACATTGATTTTGTTATATTCAATTTTAATGCATCAGTTAAAATAGCACTGCCCAAAAACACATCTACGTTGCTTATCCGTAAAAATGTTGCAATTTACAAGATAGTTATTTAATAAATATAATATAGTACAAATATTTACAAATGATGAAAAATTAACTAAATTCCCCGTGGTTACCAAATTTGAAACAGTTGTTTTAGGTATAACTTCATTTCAAGTTATTTGTGATTTTAGTGGATAGGGAAAGAGGCTAAAAAAGAACAATTGAAAATGAAATAGTGATCAGAGCGATAGAAGAAAAGGGAACTAAATATATATATATATATATATATATATATATATATATATATATATATATATATATTTATTTATTTATTCTAATGCTCTATACACTTGGAAGCATTTCCATTCGCCTTCTAGCCACCCAATATAATTGTCCACTCGGTTTATTCCTGTAATTTTCAGAACTAAATATTGATAATGATAATATTGTTATAAATTTTAAAGAAATATTATTTTAGTATTAAAATGTGTAAAAATTATTCATAGGAAAACCTCTATATTATTAAATATGGCGTTGTTTAATTGGAATGTGACGTGGACCAATGGAAAATGTTGAACTGCCATGGCAACGGCAGGACCAATGACTTGGGACCAGCCGACGTTGGCGTTCTGCTGCATCTAGCCGCCGTAGAGGTCGGATGTATGTTTTCCGGTTCGTAAGTTTACAGAAAGGACACTGTGGAGAAAATAGAATAATTGTAAAAAAGAAACACCTACGTTTATTTGTTCAGTGCTTCTACGAGTTGTTGTGAATTGTTTAATAAATTAGAATTTTAATTTCGGATAAGAAAGTAACAAACATTATTTATTTCTCCAATAAATCAATCATAGCTTCTTATCAGTACATAGAGTCCATCATATTAATACCGAGCGGGATGGCTCAGACGGTTTCGTCTGTGGCCTGCATTTGGGAGGCCCAGGTTCGATTCCCGTGGCCGATCTACATGATCATTGGGTTTTTGCGGGGGTTTTCCCGGGTCGCTAGGTGAATGCTGGGTAGGTTAATTACATTCCCCAAATTTCCTGTCCCTCCATTTCATCTCCATTATCATTTCACATCATCTCTCATCTGTGGTCTCTTTCAGGGTAGAAGTGTCGGCGGGTGTCTCGGCGGTGCATGGCAGGATGATATGCTCTGAGGAAAACTACTTCCTACTCCGGTAGGTTGGTCGTCGGCCTGAGCTCCTCTGCTGGGACCATTTCGGGACCGCAAGCCAGGGACCTTTGGGGCCCGGATTACCTGCCTGGGACCATTAAGGCTCGGCTGCTGGGCTCGTTTCCGTTCCGCTGCAGGGGAGCGTGACCGTTGTCCTGGCCTGTCGGGGGAAGTTTCTATCTAAGTAAACTGTATGGACCCTGCCCTCTGTACTGTCATGGCTCCTTGGGTCGGCCGCCCTCTGTCTCCTTCACCTCATCCTTCCTCCCGAGGATGCCTGCACTTGGTCCAGCATGGTGGCCTACGTACCGAATCCCCTCCGTAATGAAATCCTAATCCCAATCGCATCATGTTAAGAGGAGAGCAGCTGTAGAAATTTCCGGGACCCATCACAACTGGAAACGTCGAGTCCAGAATCCAACAACGTGGGGTACAATTATTACATATGAAGCAAGTTTTGCTTCATATGGCTTCCCAACTTGGGGCTTCGAAATGATCAACGTGGAGCATCACAGACCTACTTATGAAGTACTTCAAATAGGTATTTCCATTATTGGGGAGCTAATGTTGGAGAGCGGAAGCGCACTGCGACTATTTCTCATCTACGAATGGATACTAAATATTACACTTAGAAATAAACGCATCACTTTGCTTAGCAACTCCATGTATATTAAAGCTGTAATCTACGGATTAATGACCTAAAATGCATACTTATTACATTAAATCTCCTTACTTAAAAGTGCCAGTCACTGCTCGGTAATAATTCCACGCTGTGCAATTTATTTATTTATTAATATATACTTTACTACAGGGAGATATGTAACAAAACAATTTCTGCAAATGTTCATCTGGATTAGCATGAAGAAGAAGTACGAGGCGTGTCCCTAAAATAAGGTATCCAAGGCGCTGGAGCCACGAGGAACGCTATTACGTGAGATCCGGTAACACTGGCGTGTAGCTTCGTTTCACCCCTTCAAATCTCCACCATAACGAACCCGTTGTAACCATTAGTCTTGGCTGGGCAGTTGTTTGCGATGGAGCTGCCTATCACTTCCGCCACCAAGTTCGAGTTGCGTGCAGTGATCCGTTTTTTTTTTTTTGAGAGCCAAGGGCACTACCCTCACTGAAATTCGTCGTCAGTTATGCGAAGTCTATGGGTCACAGTGTATGGACGTCAAAAATGTGCGAAAGTGGGTCAGAGAGTTCAAAGACGGACATACAGACGTCCATCACGAACAGCGTTCTGGTCGGCCTTCGGTTTCAGCCGAAACAATTGCAAAAGTGGAGCAAGAATTGCTTAAAGATCGGCGTGTGACAGTTCGCGAGCTGTGTGGACTTATCCCTGAAGTCAGTAAGACACCTGGGTGGAACACATTTCCAGACCGACGATCATTTGAAAAACTAGCTTGAGCGCTACCTGCGCAACTTGGCGGGAGAGTGCTATGACAAGGGTATACAAAAACTGCCACGAAGTTCTGTGTTCTTTATGTATATTTTTTCTGGCTCTTAAGGATTACCAGTTAAATTATGGAGAAGAATTCTCTGCGAATAAATAGGTCTTCACGGTTTACTTCCGGAAAACTCAATAATGCACTTAAGCAATAATCTTTATAAGCTTCTTTGAAATTCTATTCTCTTTGTATGATCACAAGAAAAAAGCTAATAGCGACTTAACATTTAAAAGTGTTAATTTCAAAATTCAAACCAACAACTGTCATCTCAGAAATGCTTAACGCCACTAAATATGTTATTTAATATATGACTTAACGAGATCTACATCTTTTGTGTATTCAGATTTTTTCTCTTACTACTTTCCAATGATACAAAGTTGCTCAGAATGAAGTGTTCACGGGCAATACCCAAAAAGGGTAGAGTAAGATTGAAAAATTCAATGCCGTAGCCGAGATTCGAACCATAGATCTGCCGGTCTCTGTCCGTCTGCTCTTAACTAAAGTACTTACAGCATAGTAAGTCGCCATTAAGGTAGTTGTCTCATGTGTTTATGCGAATTTCTAGTGGTTTACCGCAAAAGCACGAGCCAGTTGGATAATTGGCATGTCATATTGGCATGTTGACCATAGTAGCTCAATGGTTAAGAGCAGCCGGACGGAGACTGGAAGATCCTGGTTCATATCCCGGCTATGGCATAGAATTTTTCAATCTGACTCTACCCTTTCATAGTGGATGTTACACGCGACTAGTGTGAAAAAAACAATTAATTTTCAATACCTACCCAGAAAGTTCAAAATACACGTTTTATTTTTCATTAAAATATTTTAAAGATATAGTATTCAAATCAAAATCCGTAGCGGATAGCATTCCCTGCAAACATCATTTGGGATGCATCGGAACATTTTCTTGGAAAATTTTCATGTGACAATCTTGGAAGATACTGAACTTGCATACCAAGTTTGATATTGAACCAACTTTTAGTTTTAGTACTATGCTGTTCACGCAGACGCACTCACTCACTCACCCACTCACTCACTCACTCACTCACTCACTCACTCACTTACTAGATGAAATTGTGATTGCAGTCATAATAATCACCATCATCGTGTTCGGTTATCAACAGTTTTGGATTAGGCCTCAGCTTCGGTCGATGAAACAATTCACCTTGCCGTTGGGGGTTTCAGGCTTCCGCTACCTGTAGCTAGAGATACATGATCATCGCTTGCGGTTTAAGTCTAGGTAGACACATGGGAGTCACCCTCCTTGTAATACAAAACTACAGGATTAAGCAGAGCACCACATGTCGAAGGTGGGCACGGCATTTCACCCTCGCGGTTTACGTTTACAGCGATTACCATATAATTTATGACTACCTCTGTGGTTCAGTGGTCGGGATTCGGACCTCTCAACCCAGAAATCTCAGGTTCAGTTCCTAAATAGGGAGAAAGTATTCTTCTTTTAGAGGTATTCCGCATATTTCGCAAGGTTCAGAAACATAGAAGTGAAAGTACTTAAAGTGACTATCCTCAAAATCTGTTATATTCGCATAAATTCTTCTACTAACTCTTCTATAACAATTCCTATGAAAGATTATCGTTCTATTTGCTTGTTATTAATCGAGATAAACCTTTATTACATACTTATACATTCGTTTTAGTTATAGCAAGGATTACCGTAAGCCAAAGCGTTAGACATTGGGATACAATAGTCGAGTTACAAACAGGTCCACGATATTCTAGTCTTGAAATTTTCAATCAACCTGAGAAGCACCTGAATAGTGACAGTACTATGAAAACAAGTTTATCTATTGAAAAATTGAACTTTTAAATTTGTTGCATAAGAAAATGATACGCAAGCTGCCAGGTGTCATTTGAAACAGTACATTTGTAATTTGGGGACAGTACAGGAAGAAGTACCGTTAGGTGAACAAAGACAGGTAAGGAAGGGTTGGTCATTACCCCCAAGAGGGAAGGGTAGTGCCAGCTGGAAAACCAGGAGACAAGTTAATGCTCTACCTGGAGGCACTCTTGTTCAGAACATCGATGGACGCAGTGGTGTAGGATGGTGACTTCAAACTTAGCGATGTGCGTAGGCAATGCGCGCGCGCGTGTGTGTGTATGTGTGTGTGTGTGTGTGTGAAATCCAGACCAAAAGAATAAACAGTGATGAATAAAGAAAAGGAAAAAACGAAGCAGTCTGGTGTGTACCACTCCTGGGATCAAAGAGCCATGCTCTGAGCTAGCTACGAACCCAGAACCCGTCCCAATAATGTCCATAAAACTAACTGCACGCTTATACTCCCTTCCAACTACGGGTACCCTCTAACGTTGAAAATAGTGAAGAAACCGTCTAACACATTTAAAATAGCAAAAGGGCATAGACAAGCATGTACGAGTAGTACATATCCAACACTGTTTGCAACATATATTGGTATGGAGATACAAACAGAAGTATACTCAGTTTTGTAGATGATCGGCAATGGTGGCCTAAAGTAGAAAGGATGATAAATGTATAAGACCCATGGAACCGTTTGAAAAGGGAGGCTTAGAATATTTATCGATTGGAAATGGAGAAAAAGATATTAAGGCAGTAGAAGGGACTGACTATTAAGGAAGTTAAAGAATTTAAATATTTAAGATCCATAATTCATGAATAGCAAGTTGTTATCCAGACGCGGATCAGAGACTGATAGAAGCAACAGGAGAATTAAAATGCTAAATTGAATTTTATGGAGTAGGAAGATCAGTAGACAAAGTGAAAAATTCTCACGACAGTTATATAGTATATTAGCTTACACAACTGAAGGGTGGACTGAAATAGTGAAGCAATTTTCTCTCCGCGAAGAAACTGCAACAGTTTTGAAGCAACGCTCCAGTTTATCCAGTCCGTTGATTTCTCAAAGTCATTTTGCCGCCAGCTGCTTCCTCGGTAGAGCTTGAAACATTTCTCTCAAGCCATGTGTGATTGTTTTGTAAAGAATTTCACCAGTTTAATTCGCTGATAAAATCATTTATTACTCACAGTATATGTCTAGAAAGGGTAGTCCATTTTTAATTTTCAAAAATGAATTATTTACGTAATAATAACGACGCTAAGCCTTAGTTACTGAAAATCGGAGAGATATAATCACCTCAGTCGCTAAAGTGCAGATAAGCAAGTGATCCGATTGTAAGTCGGAAGGTAAGTGATCCGACTGTAAGTTGTAGGGTAAGTGATCCGACTGTAAGTTGTAGGGTAAGTGATCCGATTGTAAGTCGGAGGGTAATTGATCTGTCAGTCGAAGGATATGTATCTGAATATATAATGTATGCTCCTAGCTTTGATTAACCCATGCCAACATTTCTACTGCCATCAACTTTAATGCATTACATGGACCAATCATAAAAATACAAAATTCCTAATTTACGCTATTCAGTTTTACGAACTGATACTTTCTCTCGTTCTACAGAAGTTCTAACCTGCGTAAGCGTACACAAAACATATTCGCTTGTTTACAACCCTAGCGCTTATTGTTTCTTCTTAAACTCGTTTAACAGCTTCGTTGGCGGACCATCGGCTAACTTTAAACTTCCTTAGCTCTACATTGATTTACACTCAGGAGTAATTGCAGTAAGTTCTATTTTACTATCATTTGGTAATTTAATTATTTGTTCCTTTCGGTCAATAAATACGGTATAAAGTCAAAAAGATACATTCTGTGGGCATGAATGGAATTCGTAGAACAGCGAAAATATCAAGGCTAGAAAAATAGGAATGTGAAGATATGAAAGGCGACAATGGGAATGGAAGAAACAGTATATTATGCATCGAACTCAGGACGCTATGGTATATTTTTATCATCAAGGGAATGTGCAAGGTAAGGGGGTCCAGGATATTTTTGGAATGGTTTTCTTGTGGAAGAAAAAAGAAGAGATGGCCCTGGGGAATGGAAATTAAATGTAAACCAGATGAGATAAAGAGAGCGTTTTGCCGTATGGAGATCGGAACGACCGAGAAAGAGGAAATCGGGTATAAAGTGCAATTACTGATAAGTGGAGTAGAACTCAATAGAAGTAAGTAAGAATAACCAGCAATATCGGATTTCTCAGAAATAAATAATCTTTAACAAAAATCTATGTCAAATCAGTATCCCAGTAACAAAAACCTACTCCCGCTGAAACGCACTGCAAGACAGCTCTGATTATTTCCTGAAATTCGCGGGTGCTTTAAGTGGTGCCGCAGCACCACCTCCTTCCCAACCCGGTGGTGCTTTTTAAGTGCAATAATACCCAAGAAATAAGCTCACACGTCCCACTGTACCCTCTAACTCAGGGAGTTCCATAAATGGATTTTTCCTCTACTTGAGAAAAGGAAATCAATTAAACTATGAAGTTGTAAAGTAATTTTTAAATTCTGTGTTTTGTAATGGGCTAACAAAAATAATATGTCATTGATGTTCGTGTCGGAGTTTGTAATAACTATTTCTTTTAATTTTGTTTAATAATTTCCTTCCCGTTGATTTATGTTGTGATTATTTTTTAATATCTATTAGTTTAATAAATAATTTAACTTTCTTTCTCCAGCTACAATTCAGTCGGTGAACACGAAGTCCCGTCTGCGGGTTGCGGTCTCATATCGATGTACTACATTATTTTCAAAGTATTGAAATTAATAATAATAATAATAATAATAATAATAATAATAATAATAATAATAATAATAATAATAATAATAATAATAATAATAATAATAATAATAATAATAATAATAATAATAATAATAATAATAATAATAATAATAATAATAATAATAATAATAATAATAATAATAATAATAATAATAATAATAATAATAATAATAATAATAACAATAATAATAATAATAATAATAATAATAATAATAATAATAATAATAATAATAATAATAATAATAATAATAATAATAATAATAATAATAATAATAATAATAATACTTGGTGAATCTTTGCATATTTTAATTAAACAGCACAGATTATAAATAGAAACACAACAATCATTCACATTAACTTCTTAACACGTCGTACTTGTGCAGGTACCCCAACTTCCTTCACCCAGGACTTCCCGGAAGTTGACTCCGTATCCTTGGTAACCGTTCTCTTTTTCTACACATTGATCTCTCATAGCCAACTCTCTCTCTCTCTATTTATTTATATATGGTATATATTATATAATTATATAAATATTTATTATATATAAATTATCTTCCTTTTAATCACAGCTTCACATTCACACATCATATAAACATTTTATTTGTTTAACACCTTCCCTCTTTTTAAGTCCTCAATAGCAGCACAAAATCTATAAAGAATATTTGATTTGGGATTAAACATAAACAATGGTTTCAATGTCTGAAACTTAAGTAGGTCCTTACAGCACATTAAGTTGCCACAAGCGGTGGGTATAACAGGGTTTACCGGGAAAATACGAGTCAGTTGGAGAATAAAATGTCATGCTGACATGTCATGTCATGATAGTTGTAGGTAGAATTAGTGCAATTTCTACATCGAAAATTAAAAAAAATAATAATGGCAAGTTTTTACTTCATTTATTCTAATTATATCTTCTCTCCTTACTTTATACTATTATATACGAATTTGGCCATGGTAGCTCAATGGTTAAGAGCAACCGGTCAGAGACCGAAAAATTCGTGGTTCAAATCCCGGGTATGGCATTGAATTTTTCAGTCGGACTCTGCTTATCCAAACCTTAGTCTCCTCACGGCTAGTATAGAAGAACGAATAACTTCCAGTTTCTGGAAATGTTTATCTGGAGTAACATGAAGAAGATGGAAGACGTATTTAGTTTTCGAAAATGAAATGTATGACATGCAAGAACAGAACTAATCCAGCGGGATAGCTCAGGCGGACTCGTCTGTTATCCGCATTCGAGATGTCCGTGTTCGGTTTCCGTGGTCGGTCGGACCTACCTGACCGAAGGGATTTTTCAGGGGTTGTTTCGTTGTTGAGTGCTGGGTAGGTTAGTTACATCCCCAGAATTTCCTGTCCCTCCATTTCATTTCCATTGCCATTTCACATCATCTCTCATCTGGTGGTCTTTTTACGGTAGAAGTGTCGACGGGAGTCTCGGCGGTGCATGGCAATATGATACGCTACTGGTAAACACTTTCTTCTTTCTCCTCCGGTAGGACGGTGTCCGATTCGGCCTAGCGGGTAGTTTCAGGACCACGATGGGTGGAATACCGGCTGTACAGACCTTCCGGGGAGTTTCCAAATGGTAAATTGTAGGGACCCTACCCTTTGCACTGTCGCGACTCCTAGGGTCGTCCATCCTGTGGACTCTCGCATCATCCTTCCTTCCGGGGAGGCCCCATTTGGGGCATAGGTACAATAGATCAAGACTGGTCGCAATGCAGAATCCCCTCCGTCAGATAAAAGGGCAGATTTGAAACAATAAAATTAAATGTGGAAGGAGAGATTTGGACACCGAAATCATATAATCTCGAAAGAAAGAGCAGGAAAGGAATGATGAATGTCATTACAATGCACGCCTGACACCCTTCTGTTGTTCATCTTTAGAATCATCACACAAACATCATAATCACCATTTCTGTTGTTGATTTACTCTTATCTCCTTCGTAGATGTGAAGCGAGTAAGTCTCTCATAAATGTTATATTGTATGACCTGCTTTGTAAAAGGTAGGATAACGAATTAATTCGTTTATGAAGTACGTTCGTATATGATGTACAAGATGCGCTTATGAACGTATGAAGTCTAATCACAATTAATCTTATTTATGACGTCCAGCGCTGTGCAAATTACGTGATGAATGAACATGACAGACATATAAAGTAAGCGAGAAATCGCTTTGGTCAAGTGGAAGTTTGATAACGAGCGGAAAAAATGAGCTGTGTTTGAATTATGTCGTTTTAAATGCGCAGTGGAAATCATGGGACATAGAGCAAGTTTAATGAAGATCCACAGCCATCACAGAAAAAAATGGGATAGCAATTCCCATTTAATGCATGCTGACAACTTCAGCCATAAACTCCATAGTAGGTCTGTTTTATTTGCTCGCTTTTGTTGTTTAAGTTGCAGTTCTGCAAATATTTGATGGGTTATATCCCCATGATTTTGTACATCCATTGTCTTTCATGTTCATATACTTTCTACAAATTATTCTTAAAATAGCTTTTTTGTACTACTTTACTTTGAGATATGTATTTGAAAAAAGTTTTATTACACATTTCGTTTGATTTTCTATCCCCCATTTACAAGAAAAATTAAAGACGACGATTCAGTGACAGATGTTTCAAAAACTGGGTCGCTATGTGCTTGCCCAGAAACATATGAGGAGAGACATCACTTTAAAAATGACAAACTTAGAAAACTTTATACCAATAGCAATGTACATCTTGCAAAGAATAACACATCAAAAAGTTACTTAAAATAAATTGTGATTTTTAATTAGCTTTGCATTTTTATGGGTGTGGTTCTCTATCCCTTAAGTTTCACATACAAAAGTATTTCAAACCAAGGGAAATTTACAGGTTTTTCCTAGAAAATTTAATATATTCACTTTATTTTCTACGTAAATATCTTAAATACATGGATTTTAATCGAAGTCACTAGAACCATTTAAAAAAATCTCTTGTTCTATGAGAAGGATAGTTTGGTGAGGAGATTTATTTAAAAAATAATTCATCACATTCTTAGACGATGATAAATCTAAATTCTAAGTATGGAATTTGTCGGACTTTCAATTGTTGGGTTATGCAGTTCAGATAGACACACAAGGACCTTTTTCTAGAACTCCCCTTTTTAGATTCATGGGGCCTCTATCGATGTTTTTCCGCTGAAATCTCTATATCAAGATTTTTAGTAAAATGTAATTCAATTTGTAACTAATGGCTACACCTGTTACGGCCAAACATACTTTATTTGTATTTTAAGGTCTCTGCGTAGCGCTTGAGACTTGAAGCACTGTTGCATACTCTCTCTCTCTCTCTCTCTCTCTCTCTCTCTCTCTCTCTCTCTCTCTCTCTCTCTCTCTCTCTCTCTCTCTCTCTCTCTCTCTCTCTCTCTCTCTCTCTCTCTCTCTCTCTCTCTCTCTCTCTCTCTCACACACACACACACACACACACACAAACCATAAATGAACCGTCGAATCGAATCACTACTTAAATACTGAGTCATAACTCACGACTTAACTGCAGCTGACGCTGACTACTGAACTCAATCGACTCTCATTATTAACTAAAAGACTTGTACCTATTTAACTGTCAGGCGCTCAGCAGCCCCTTATAGAAACTGTTAGGGATATAAGTGAGCTATTTTGATAACTGGCATTTTAATATGTATCCACGTTGGTGTGTCAATTGCTCTTTTTTCCGTCTGACAGCTTTCCCGCAAACCAAATATAGTATACCACAGGAAATAAATTCTCCGGAGAATAAGACGCAGGGGGGTTGGAAAAGGTTCCTACACCTCCCTCCCTGAACTGACACCCCATGTCAATTCAGTTACGGAACATTAAAAAACATTTTGACGGCTTCTACTTCTGTGAATGAATCTTCTCGGTTTTAGTGTACAGAGTGCATAGGGCGCATGTTTCTAACGGTTCTGCTCCTTGTGTAGCATGCGTTTCCTGTCACATACATTCGCTGTCCTTGTCCCACTGAGTAAGGAGGCGCATTCCTTTCAGGGACTTACTTTGCGCTGGTGGAGCGTATGTAATCTACAACATGTTTTTTGCATGGTCGTAACTTAGCTAAGAAATAAATAACGCTTTTCGATATATACCGGAGCCGTCCTTAGTATATACGACAATGTACTACATGGCGAAGCCTGAAAGAGGATCGGGAAAAATTCGCAACACAGAGATGTTTACCTCAGCTTATCGTGAGTCCAGTGTATATAGTCTGTTCAGATATAATCTTGTCTTCTGGACAACAATGTGTTATACTTTGGCAGGCGCGAGCAAACGACACACAGCTTCCAATCGCTATATTTGTGTTTCGTAACTTACTGTAGGTCACTTACTAATATTTCACTCTTCTAATCGACATGATAAGACCTGATAAGAGACGATCGCAGCGCTGGTCACCTGAAGGTCGATATGCCTCAACGCTCTGTCGAGTAATAAAAGAGTACATGTACTGTAAGGGACTAAGCTCTGTGTGTTTATAAGGAATGTGCTCAAGATTACGTTGAATAAGTATGACATTAGAGATGGCAGAGAATTGATAATGACCAGATGGACAGAGGCATTTCAGTGTTTTCAATTATGCATAAAATTGAACAGTGCAAATAAATGTCAAAACCACAATAACTGGCACTACTAGTGTCATGTAGTATGACACTATATAAGGATGGGCCTTTTTACTGCAGTGTATTTAAAATTTAACTTAATTCAAAACGCCTAATATTGGCAAAAAAATAAGAAACACGCGGACGTTCATAGCCACTGTTATTTACTTTCACGTCACAGGGGTCGTGCTAGTGAAAATGTGTTTATCACAGCCTTTCTATCCTCCACTTTCTTCCTTTTATCTTAGCCGATGGACTTCCAGAACGGGATTAAATCTCCTTTTCTCATTTCTTCGTTACAATTAACACCACGTTTCTGCAAAAAGTCACTATCTCTTTCTCGGTAGAATATTTCGTAGAGCACTTTTCAGATGAGATTCAATGTCCAAAAATTATGACTGAAGATGGTGGCATGTGTGGAATAAACACTTCTTTCAACCACTTAAACCACTTTTGTGGTTCATTTCATCATCTCCTGGTTCTTCCTGCCTTATTGGGCAGTTTCGCTAAGTTCACATACTCCGTCTTCCCTCCATCATGTGCCGTAAAACAGTGAACAGGTTACCTATATTGTAACTTTCGGCAACTTCAAAAACTGCCAGAATCTCTTCTCGGGTTACTATCCAACCAAATTTCATGTAAATAAATAATTTTTTACCAGATTTCTCCAAAACTTTAATATGTATAAGATACCCATGCCATTGTAAAATTTCAGATCTCTAAATTAAATTCTTCTGTTTGCTTACCCTTTTTCTCCACTTGGAGCCAACAGTTTTTAAAACTCTTATTAAAGAAAGATTTTGTGACCCAATGAACATGTATCCTTTGCTGAACAATCGAATGGAGTTTCCATGCTTTTATAATTACGTCCTGTATTTTGTGGAATTCCTGAACAGCTTCCCGGATAACACACTTATCAAATTCACCCACGAACACTTTTCGATTGTCTTTCGGTGTATTTCTTTTTACCTGGATGTTGAAAATTAAACAGAATGTCCACTTTGCTCCTGAGGTTGTTTACGCTCCTTTCTAATATTCAGAATGAAAGTTTCTTATTTTCCACAATAGTCTGTTACCCGCGCCTGTAACATAGATGGTATCGCATCTGCCTCATGCAGAAAAAATTATTTTAGTTCAAATTATTGTTTTTTCAAGAGGCCCCGAGTTCGAAGCCTGGTCAGTATAGGCTACTTGGATAAGGTTTCTTCCCGGGATTTCCCTTATCCTGAAAGATCAATTTCGGGTAACTCTAAGCTGGACTCATTTGAACATCATTTCATTCGTCGTGTAGTATGACTTATCGTTGGAGGTTTTCTCTTGTTCTGAAAAATTAATGTCAGGTACATCTAAGCTCTATGGACCCTGGGCTCATTTGAACATAATTTCACTAATTTACCAATATGATTTAAGTTGAAGGAAGTTAATTATAAATGTTATATATAAATAATATATAATATGTGAATGAATTAATTAATTCCTGTATTTCCTGAAATGTAACATAGGGCCTACTCAACGGTGCACCTCGAGGTCCGTAGGCAACGGGTTGAGGATCAGAGGTTTCCTAATCAGAGAGATTCCGGTATGAGTGATCAGCCCATCGCCGGAAGTGAAAGTACGAGAGATGAGGTGATAGGAAAGATGATAATGGAGCAATCGGTGAAATGATCGCAGGGGAAACCGGAGAACCCGAAGAAAACCCACCCCAGCGCCATGTTGTTCACCACAAATCTCACTTTGCGGTCGCCGGTAACGAACCCACACTGCCTTGGTGAGAGCCAAGCGGTCTAGCCCCTCAACCATGGCGCGACCTTATATATAAATATGTGTTTCAAACGGAAAGGTGTTTGTCCTTGAGCGCTACTAGGTGAGCAACCATTCATCGTCCGATATGACTTAACGTTGGAGGACGGAAATTAAGAAAAAAAAAAACAATCAGAGACCTGCGGTGTTGTTGTATTACATTCCCGCTAAATAGTGTGTGACGAGCGCCAACCTAATCAATCTGTAAGAAATACTACCTATATTCTCGCTAAGACAAAAATTCAGATTTTGCCGAAACTGATCCATGTGGAAGGTAGAGAGCAATGTATCTAACATTATCATGAAAACCACATATTTTTTAACTCAAATATTTTATCTAATAAAAATAAATAAACCACTATTAGCTGTATTATAACAATAAATCACGACGTAAGCACTGTATGGGTATCATTATTGGTTGGCATGTATGCGTGTACGTATATTTGTAATTACTCAGAACTGAAACGTAAATGTTTGACATGACGTGATAAAAGAATTACTTTGAATAATCCAATTCGAGCGAGAGGAAACAATAAATTCCCTACTGCCCCGGCAGAACGTGTCTGGTCACATTATATCTTTGTTTATAAATGGTTCGTAATCTCTATTTATTCTAGAGAGTTCAAAGTTGTTGGTGTGTATGTATGTAAATATACTTTAAATTACTCAGAACTGAAATAAACTACTGACATGACGTGATAAAAGAATTACTGTGAATAAGTCAGGGTGTTAAATTCAAGAAAGAGCAAACACTTCATTTCCTGTTAGCCTGTGGAATGCTGTATGTTTATGAATGAATGCTGGATAGGAAGTATTTATTTACTCTGGAGAGTTCAGATCTATATATTTACACAACAGTAGAGTAAGAGTTAAATAGTGCAATGGGTTCTTGCAGTGAATTTAGTGGCGAATCAAAAAGGCAGGTATTGCGAAGTGAGGCTCGAAGTATTATTTTAAAGGTGTACACGTTCTTTGCTGGATCGACTTGCAACTGAAATGGCACACGAGGTAATACGCCTCCCACCTCACCACTACCAATATAATCCAATTGAGTTGGTGTGCGCTCATATAAAAAGGGGGGTTGCAAACAGAAATAATACTTTTAAACTGACGGACATTGAATGACTTGTTCACGAAGAAATTGACAAGGTTACACAACAGGACTGTGAAAACTGCGTAAGGCATGCACAAAGCCTTCAAGAAGAGATTTTAAGAAAGAAATAGAACGTGACCAGACTTTGGAACCTATAACCATAAATTTGCAAGACTCAGACAATGAAGACAGTAACAATGACGAATTGTCTCTTAACGGAAGTGACATTGAGAGCGATATGGATGAGCCATTGGCAGTTCCACTGGATTAGAAAAACAGATAATTCCTAAACTATAATGATAATTATAGTATTTAAATATATACATAGTTTGCGAAAATGCTTTTTCCAATTTTGGCAACTGCATCATTGCAAAAGTTTGTAAAATATAATTTGCTTGTTCTTACGTCTGCACCAAGCAGACCTGCATGTCGAGAGAGAGGGAAATATAAAAGGCGTGGGGTAACAAAGCTGGCAACGCTGAGTGTGATACGGCATCTTATTAGCTAGACTCCAGAATTCTTCCCATTTGAAACACATAATAGGTGTGTATGTGCGTATATACATATACAATTTACAATATATGGCTGCTTGAGCGCGATATTTAAGGAATAAAAGGGGATTGCAAACGTTAATCGACTTGTTCACGAAGAAATTGACAAGGTGGCACAACAGGACTGAGCAAACTACGTGAGGCATGCGGAAAACCTTCAAGAAGATGATTTTAAGGAAGAAACAGCACGTGATGAGATTTTGGAACCTATAATCATAAATTTGCAAGATTCAGACGATGAAGACAGTGACAATGACGAATTGTCTCTTAACGGAAGTGACATTGACAGCGATATGGATGAGCCACTGGCAACTCCATTGGATTAGAAAAACAGGTAATTCATAAACTATAATTATAGTTATAGTATTTTAAAATATACATAATTTGCGAAAATGCTTTTTCAATTTTGATTTTGGCAACTGGATCATTGTAAAAGTTTGTAAAATATAATTTGCTTACCCTTACGTCGGCGCCAAGCAGACCTGCATGTTGTATGAGTGTGCGAGAGAGAGGGAAATATAAAGGAGTGGGGTAACAATCTGGCAACGCTGAGTGTGATACGGCATCTGATTAGCTGGACACCAGAACTCTTTTCATTTGAAACACATAATAGATCTACTCCTACCCATGTTTGCCTAGGCAACACGCTCAAGAACGCTGTGTGAGAAGAGGCAGCGTTTTATCTTCTCCAATCTCCCTTCCATATTAAGTGTGGTCAGGATCTATCATTTCCTGTAATATGCCTATAGGACCTGTAAACCTTGCTGGATGTATATATCGAATAAAGCAATTTCGCTTTGGGGAAACTTAGGTGCTAGTAAAAAATAAAACATTTTATTTTCTATACATCCTAGTTTAAAATATGGCGTGACTTTTGTGGAACTTATTTTGCAGCGAGTATGAATTCCATCTTAATACCGTTGAAAGAATTTCTATATAAAGATTTTAAATAAATGTCCACAGTTTTATAGCATTTACCGTTTACACTTCACCGAATTTTATTGTAGTTTATACTATTGTGAATTTTCTAACATTTTATGTTTTCGACAGTATCGGATTTTTAACTTTACATTTAATGCACTCTTAAAATGTAAATATTTTACATTTTTATAGTTTTATACATTTTCAATCCTTCTCGTACACTTCATCCAGGTTTAAAGAATAGGCAGCGACGGAGACCAAAAGTAGATAATGTTCAGTAAAAATGTATACTATTTAATTGGTAACCCGTTGTCTTCAAGATGATAATTAAAGTCAGAAAAACGGCTAATAAAAATATGGGAAATGGCAACATTGTATAGAGCTTATAAATAAATAAAATAGTAGCGCCACTACATGCAAACGGTAGTTTTACTTTGAGGTAACCTACAACTGCATTGCCTTCTATTTAATATATAATTTGCTTAATTCACTAGCACCCAGTTCTTGCAATAATGCATTTTGTAACCGGCAGTACTATTAAATATAATTTATTACATTAATTTTATTGCGATGTTTGTCTTACTCTCGCATAGCATGGTGTATGTAAGCTGAGTTTTCTGGGAATTTTCTCGGAAGTCCTCTTTTCGTGTAAACATGTGGTATTTTAATCATAATCGTAGGAGCCATTTTTGAAAATATAAGAAATTTGGGGAAATGTTACAATAAAGGGTACAAATGAACACATAGAGATTGACTTTTATTCTAAAAAAAAATTATTCAGGGAACTTCAAAACGTGTATTTCTACTAAAATCTCGGGACTGAATTCTCCTATTTAAAAATTTCCCTTATTTACTGTAGTATGTGCGAAAACGAGAAAGTATATATTTATTTGTTTATTTATTTATTCATTCATTCATCCATTCATTTATACAGTTTCCAATACAGTTTCACTACCATGACTTTAACATCGTACATGCACTTATTATATATACCTCCTGTACAAATACATGAAATTGTTGACCCTAAGGTTTGCTCGCTGACTCAGCTCCCCTGGCCAACAGCCTTTGGTTTTCCTGAGTAGCGTGTCATTTCTTCTTGACCCTCGCTTCTTTTACCCTAATCCACTTTTCTCTTAACCTATATAAGAATTCTCCTATACATCTATTTTTCTTTTCTCCCTTCTCCGTTAACATGCATAACGCCACTACCTCTTTGCTCACACTGTTCCATTTCTTTTCCCATATTTTTCTCCTCCAGTTTGTTAACTCCTTACATTCTACCAGATAATGAACAGTGCTCTCTTCATCTCCACAAAATTCACATATGCCTACCTCATTACTTCTCAACCCTTTTAGATATATAATTCCTACTCTCATCCCTGTTATGCCATCTCTTCCAGTTTTGTCACATTGTTCTATATATTTTTCCCTGCCCCATTCTGTCTTTAATTGCTTATAAAATTTCAAAGTTTTCTTTTCTTCTATACTTCCATATCTCCTGCCTATCTATGTCTTGTACTCTGGTTCTCACTTCCTTCCAAAAACCGCAATGATTTGACTTCTCTGCTCTCCATACATCTCCCATGCCTATCTTCGGTACAATTATTTACAACTCTGACCACCAACTGTTTCTGTTCTTAATGCTTTTCTGTTGCTTCATGCAAAGATTCAATAATTCTCCTTTCTGCCCTATAATACAATTATACAAGAATTTCAATATTCTCTCTATTATTATTATTCCCCTCCTTTTTGTACTACCCAACTCTAATAATGCCATTTCTCTTGGTGTTGATTTTGACAGCCCTAGTAGCTCTTTGCAAAACAATCCATACATCTGGTCTAATTGTGTTCCTATCTCTGTTGTGCCCCATACCTCCACTGCATACATTGTTCTGGCTTCAACGACCGCTTCATACATTCTTTCTAACCATCTAACTGACATCTCCAGTTTATGTTTACATATTCTTACCCCTGACATTGCCATCCTGCCATTAGCTATCACTTTCCTGGCTTGTGCAGCCCATCCTCCACTGCTACACTTCCTTACACCTAAATAGTCATATTCCTTTACCACTTCTACCTTTTGATCTCCTATGTACCACTCCTCTCCTTTTCTCAGTATCGATCCTCTTTAAATACCATTTTGTTTTATTTTTTGCTATTTATCCTTAATCTCCAGCCAGCGCAAAATCTATGGATTGTCTTTATTGATTTTTGTAGACCTCCTACAGAAATTGCCACTATCATTAAATCATCCGCATACAAGTAATCCAGGAACCTCTTTGCTCATTATTATTGGGTAATGGGCATTTATTTCCTTAACCCTCCCTATTATATCATCTATAAATAAATTGAATAGGATACGACTCAATTTGCACCCCTGTCTCAAGCCTACTTCTGTTCAGCATCTTCTGATAGTACATCCAGCCCAAATCTTACTCTGAATTTCACCCCACTATAAATTTTTTCAATTTCATTTATAAACTTCTTGCTCACCCCTTTTCTTCTTAATTTCCATTAAGAGAAAGTAAAACAAAAACAGATTGGCCTTAAATGACTTTTAAACCAGCTTTGTCCGGAACATAAAACAAATGCTGCTACCTAAGCCATCTGTACGTAAACGGGATTATTGTTGTGACAATTGCACTGTTACATATGTAATATAAAACCTCAGCAAAATAAATGGAGCCAGCTAATCTTTAGATAAAGGAGGAAGTATTTTAAAGAAGACATTGTCAAGTTGTTAAAAGTGAGATATCTTTTATATAGAATATGAGTAGTTGTCAAACAGTTTTTGAGATTACTCACTCAGATAAGATGTTCTCCATATCTCCATAAGCGCTTTTCGGTCTGGTTTAGACCATCTTCAGTGGGTGTTGACCAGTTGAGTAGCTGGTCAACACCCACTGAAGATGGTCTAAACCAGGCCGAAAAGCGCTTATGGAGATATGGAGAACATCTTATCTGAGTGAGTAATCTCAAAAACTGTTTGACAACTACTCATATTCTATATATAGGAAGTATTTTACTTACTCCAGTTGTAAGCAGAGGAAGTACCTGTATTCTATCCAAAACTTCAACACCAACATTTCAACGGAAATGCACGTTTTAAACTATCTGAATCCAGAGAAAACTTATTTTTACAAAAGATCCTTGTGTAAATATGACAAGAACACAACAACGGAAAGTCTGCTAAATATGAAACTTTGTAATTAACCAGCTATGAAATCCTCTTCATTCTGAATGACTTGCATAACCGATAAACTGCAAGGGTATACAAATTAATACTACACAAAAAATGCAAACTTTGTTAAAGCACACACCACTGCACACACATTTCTTTGAGTTTTCGAATAGTTATTCTTTTCTCAAACAGAAAGTCATTATTCTTCTTTCGTGGTCATGCAAACAGCATAGAATTTCAAAGCCATCACATGGTGACATACTCTTAGTAAGCTGACTATCGCTTTACCTTTAACAAAATTTGTGCCCACCTCGGTAGCGTAGATGGTAGTGTGTCTACCCCACGTTTCAAGAAGTCCCGAGTTCGAATATCGATCAGGGTGAGCTACCTAGATAAGATTCATTCCGGTTTTTTTTTTCTTGGAAGAAGAAAGTCGGGTAGTCTAAGCTCTGCGGACTCTGGACTCATTTGAGCAACATTTCACCCATTTCATCCATCCTCCGATATGAGCTTAAAGCTGGAAGTCGTAAATTATAAGAAAAGTTGTAAATGAGAATCGAAAGTTTATCTGGATAAACCAGAAGTAATTAGTATAATAAGCCTTTGTAAAAATAGTTTGTGTAACAATGGACAAAAACATTATCTATTCTTGCCACATTCGGCATGATAATTGAAACGATGATACATGAAATGATAATCCAGAAAGAAAATTCGGGGAAAAAACGTTTCAGACTTACACAATATCTCCATGCATCTGGCAATTAACGGAACCGAGGACAACGAAGAACGCTTCTAGAGCATTCAGGCTTATAAGTCCATATCCCATTTCTTAACGGTATAGACACTGTACCTGCACAAAAGGAGGGATGAAAGGGGAATTCCTCCAAAATGAGACGTACTACCCGACAGAGCGTTGAGACGTACTGACCTTCAGTACCAGCGCTGGGATCATTTCTTGTCTGCTGATCAGAAGAGTGAGATATGAATAAGTTGGCGTGCAGTAAGGGATAAAACCAAATGAAGCACTTGCGAGCTGCGTGTCTGATATGTAAGATTAGCCAATTATTATACGAAACACGGGGCATAATCATAAAAAATAACAGTAATATTATAAATGCATTAAATATGAGCCCACGTAATTATTTATTACAATATTTTTTTCAAATTATGAAAAAGTGGCTAAACATTCCTATCTTCTGCAATTTTCATAATGAAAAAAAGAGAAAACCAACTAAATTAGTTACTGCACTTTCGTTATTAAATGACTATGGCAACTATAGTAAGTGCACGGTAATTAATATAACTATAATTTTGTAGTGTGATCAATTCGTACAACGAAAATAATTTCTAAAATGGTAATTTGCTCAACTGGCAAAGGCGTAATGCCAAATATATCATCAGCAATGTTCTGTCACTGAAAGATATCTCACTGTCATTGTCACTATTATCGCACACAAATATCAACCTCGAGCTTCTTGTTTCAGTATTGCGTTCCTTTTCCCAATAATTATCAATTCTTTTCTTTTAGTCTTCTGGTAAAAAAACTATGTCATTAAAGTTTTTCTTATTAAATAATTTCTGTAATTATACGAAGTATGTGGTAGTACTAATTTTCTGAAGCGTGGTCAGTCTGTACAAATAGGCGATTGCCGTAAAAAAATACATGATTTAAATGTATCACAATGTTAAGCTATACAAAATTATGTGTATGTGAGTTTAGATGCTACTGTTGCAATTATTAATGAAACACAATATCATATTAGTGTGATAAATATGAACCCGAATGAAAATATAAATAAAAATAAAGTTATATTCATAGTTTTGGTTTACAACACATTATATAAAATAAATCCCCCATAGCTACGAATGATATGCGTTAAGCAAAACATGCCACGGAAATGAAAGATAAACAACGTTCTTTGATTCAATGTACCTGGAAGATTAAAGTGCCATATGTACAATCCCAGACAATTCATCAGAGGAATCACGTAGGATTTTGATTCCACCACCTTTCTCCTAGTCACAGTACTCAATCACGCTATATATAATATCTAGCACCTGCCGATATACGAGGGCTGTTCAATAAAGAATGGTCACAATTGTTTTTCGACAACGTACCTTTACTCATCCTCATAATTTTCATGGTCCTTCTCAAAATAGTCTCCCCCGAATGCGATGCACTTGTCCCAACGTTTCTGCCAGTCTTCAAAGACATGCTGGTAACCATTTTTAAGAGATCCTTCAAAATCGCCTCCGCAGCCTTCACCACTGCTTCTGATGATGGATAATGTCTCCCACGAAGGCGTTTCTTCAAATTAGGGAATAGAAAAAAAGTCACATGGGGCTAAATCCGGACCATAGGGAGAGTGAGGGATGCACTTCACATAAGCAACAACATAAGCAAAATGCGGCCGCGCATTATCGAGGTGCATCATCCAGCCTGGTTCACGGAAATGTGGTCTTTTGCACCTGATATGAACTTGCAATGTTTCCAGGACATCTCTGTAGTATTTTCCAGTTACTGGTATATGTGTGCAGGTGCAACAAGCTGATAAACCATTCCATGTATATCAAAGAATGAGATGACCATAACTTTCCCAGCAGAAGCAACCACTTTTGCTTTTTGGAGGGTTGGTGATGAAGGAGATTTCCACACTGAGCTTTGCTGTTTGCTCTCAGGATCAAAATGATGTAGCCAAGTTTCATCAGTCGTGATTACGTTTGAAAGAAACTCCGGATCTTCCTCTAACATCAACTTTAGCTGCATGTTACCTTCATTGCAGCGGTAGGCAATACTGAACATGTCTGAACTTACCTGGTTCTCACAGGCGGGAACCAGGAGTATCAACAATGAAACTACTAAGGCGTGCTTGTTTCACATTAAGCTAACTGTTAAGTGCGAAAAATTTTGGCCGTAAAAAATTTATTATCATTCTTTGTTGAACAGCCCTCGTATGTCACGTTGTTGTGATTGCATCTGAACAGAATGTGCAAAGACTGAACACGCCGTGTATGTGCGACAACTTCACGTAAACATATCTGTGTTTGGAATATTTTCCGGTACGCTTGCTCGCTTTGTCATGTAGTACGACTACTTTACTCAAAAGGTTTTAGTTGCAAATTGCTCATATAGGTAAATAAAATAGTACCAGCGACTCCATCGTTATGGTTGCGATCAGGATAGCGGTGGGATGAGAGGACCTGTAGCTTTTACCATGAACTCCAATGTTGTCCTTGGAATACTCCACATGAGTTGGTAAGAGGTGAAGACTTGTACAGGGCCAACTTCAAATCGACACTTCAGAGCCGGAAATTTGGGCAATACGAAAACCATGAGTGAAAACACAGAGTTACCCAGCGCCCGACTGAACAACCCCCAATAGCGTGCTAACCGATGACGTCTCGCACAAGTCGCACTATTGAGTAGATGGTGAGTACGCAGACCTTAGTTTTCGCAGTGAGGTTGCAACCGATACTGCTAATATTTCATTCCCCTTCTTGCACCCTCCACCCCTAGAGACGCGTGATGAAAATGGATGACTAGGAAGAAACGTGGCACATGCTACACCTACGGTTTGGAGGAGAGGTAAAGTGCTCCTTTATGATAACCATCGTCACACGCCGAGCCCTCCAAAGTGTTTCTTCTGAAGAGATTTAATTGATTACTTCGCAAGGCAGGGGAGGGTATGCCTCGAGGTTGAGAGGTCGAAACTTGCTCAGGATGCTCACGGAGTTTTCTTTATTCTATAGTTCGCGATCATTATCAGAGATGATTCAATTGAAACTTTCAGAAACATTATTTTGCTATTAATTCCCATAACATACGTCATTCTGGACCCAAATAGCCGATACAAAACAATAGTAAGAACAATTTGTTGTGCGATTACCTGCAAAATGCTGGTGAAAATAAATAAAAGTGAACAACATTATAATAAACGAAGTACTTTTCATGAAAAGTAATTATACCTAATGCACGTTATTTTGATTTGGAGAAGAAGAGAGACTGCTGGTCAAACATCCGCACTGTTTTCGTAATAATCGAACCACAAAAATCACGCAGTATTTAAATAACATTGTAAGCATATGGCGAACTAAAACGAAACTTGATGCACAAAAATAGTAGTGTGTAGAAAATTCAAAATTTTCATTAATGATTTTTGCTATTTCCGGTTTAACGGAAATGGCCTCAAAAATTCTTAATTCAAATGAAAGTGTGACGCATTAGGATAGTACTCCTGAATAGTTTATCAACAAGTACCCACGTAAATTTTGTGCAATTCATTATGTTTAAATAAAAAACTATCTGTTAGCTTAACGAGTATAACACTTCTTTATTTTCCTGTGATTTTACTGTCGTTTGTTTGCATCCATGTAACTATTCATTTGATTGTCCTTTGTTAAATATGGTTATTTGTTTATTCTACTGTCGTTTGTTTACATCTAAGGAAGAATGCTTATTGATATCGTTTGTATATTGATTTAGGTTTATAAGTCTGATTTTGACTTAATGTTTTAAATAATATTCTGCCTAATGTTGAGTGAAATGAAAATGATTCTAATTTTAATGATCCTGTGGATACAGGCAACGATCTCATCGGGACGCCGCAAAATTATTTGATAATACCTAAGGATCTGGATCACGCTCCCAATTCCATGCACCGTGGTGACAAGAACTGTACGAAAATGTACTAAAACTGAACGCGGACTTATCAAGATGAGGTTATCCGAAGAGAGCAGCGATGAGAATACTTCACTGGATGCTCTCCCTGTGCAAAATAAATAAATTAAATAAATTATCAACAATAAATTCGGTATTAGAATCCAATATAAGCCAAAATCCCACGATGAAAATCTTTTCCTAACAGTTTATTGTTATTTCATTCTAGTCGTGTGTAGGACAAGGTTTGGAAAGGTAAGTTAGACTGAAAAGCTTAAATCGTGTCCATAGGATAGAACTTTTCAGTCTGATTCTGCTTTTCCAAACCTTAAAAGTGCCAAGCTACATCTTTGTAAAATTCTGCTTCTATGTGAACTTCCAGAGAATGTTCCAGATACAAGAATGCACTTTTGTTAATTAATAATGGAGCGCATTAACAACAATCAGTGTTTCTAAGACAAACTGTATTCTCAACTAAGGTCTCATTCTCACTCAATAGTTTGTCAATAGACACAACTCTTGATACTGGTCAGACATAAATTCACAATAGGTAGAGGAGAATCAGATTCAGTAAAACAGAGACTGAATGTTTGGGCTGGTACTATTAATAATGATATTACTGATCCTTTCGTCTTTGGAAAATCGCTAAACGCTACTAGATGCTTGGAGTTGTTTCGAAATCAAGTAGTACCG
The DNA here is from genome assembly GCA_030765055.1 of Mantis religiosa. Lineage (NCBI taxonomy): Eukaryota > Metazoa > Arthropoda > Insecta > Mantodea > Mantidae > Mantis > Mantis religiosa. The sequence continues at coordinate 102,847,520 of CM060949.1, forward strand.
GCCATCACAAACTTGTTCTTACGCTCAATTCACAATCGGCCACCCAATAATGACACCTTTTCCCAACAAGATGAAGCTCCAATTCACTTTGTAAAGATTGTTCGACAGTACTTAAGACTAGGCTTATCCACGACGAGAGACTGGTAGCAAAGCTCACACTGGCAACAAGATCCCCAACTTTATCATCTTTCGACTTCTTTTTGTGAGGTCATTTTAAGGCAATTGTATATCGAGGCATACCCAACAGCTTAGATGGGCAACTTAAGGGCTGCCAGTTTAAACACAGAATTTAATTCAATTCCCTTTGTTTTCTCTTTTTATTCTTCTTTTCTTTAGTGGGTACCTGTTGAAA